>PVJI01017298.1:0-36029 GCA_004026765.1 Micronycteris hirsuta
ACGCAGCCTTTACTATATGAAATGTTAAGGGGTTTTATATAAGGACTCATGAGAGAAAGCACCAAGGCCAGATCAGCTACCGGGGAACTCAGATCAGCCACAGCCAAGACGCTTGTGAGGTAAGCAAGCAAAATACAACCAGAGAAACAAATTATAACCAGAGACATTGAAATTTAGAACAATCTGGCAGTAAGCAGAGGGGAGGGGGAAGGGGATAATGGGGACAAGGGTATTGAGGAACTGCTATAAAGGACACATGGACAAAACCAAGGGGGAGGGTGGAAGCAAGGGAGGGAGGTGGGTTTGCCTGGGGTTGGGGGTGGGGGTAAATGCAGACAACTGTAAGTGAACAACAATAAAATAATTTTAAAAAAAAGTTAAAGATTTTAAAAAATTTATAAAATTTTGAACTTTATTTGTAATGCTTTTAGTTTGCTTTCTGAACAGTTTATTAATTATCAGTGTGTACTACATACAACAGCTTTGTATCCCTGAGATTGAAGATTTTTGCTTTTGCATTTTCACCCAGTCATAATATTTTTGAATTTCGACTGTTTTCATTTCAAACTGTATATCTTCAAATAGTTGTTGCTACATGGTCAATCTTTTACCCTCCAAACTAGAAATTGAACAATATTGATGTATTTAGTTAGAAACCACAAGTGCCACCAAGTATACGCTCAACCTTCTGGAATGAACTCCTACAGTAAGAGCGTGGTTTAGAGCCACTACACAATGTACTTAACCCTCATTCATTCATGAACTCTGGACATATATTTCCTTGATGCTACAATATTCAGGTTTCCTTGTTGCCCATTAGTTGCTGGATGCTCAACATAGTAATACAGAGAATTGTACAGATAAGCTGTATAAAACCTCTTATTTAAAAAAAAATCTTAAAACACAAATAGTATGCAGATGGAAAACAAAAAAACTCTTTTAGAAAAAAAATTCTGAAAATACGAACAAACCACTCTCTGTGAGCTTGCTTTCATTCCAGTGGCTCAACATGGACTTGTTCATTCTTTCTATCCCTTCCCATGCTGGGACTGACATTTTCCCTGGTACTCAGCGTGTCCCACAGGGAGCCCGTATGTTCCCCTCCATCAAAACCAAAACTGCTCCCCTTCCTGTATCTACTGTCTCAATTTTGAGACAAGCGAATATCCAATTTTGTAAGTCAGGGAGGTAGGAAAATCCCAGGCTTTTCTTCTTTCTCAACATCAATCCAGTTCCTTTCCAAATCCTGCTGATCTATCTCTGTAATCATTTCTCAAATCTGCCTCCTTCCCATCTCTTTTTGACAAGGCCCTACCTATGATCTACATACTTTTCGCATCTGTTTGATAGTCTATCTCCCTGCTCCACTCATGCTCTCTTAGATGTGTCTCCACTAGCACATCAGAGGGATTTAAATAAAATGCACATTGAATCCTGTTAGTGCTCTGCTTCAAACCATTCCAAAGCTCTCCATCGCCTACAAGATAAAGTTGAATTTGGAGATAATTCTATGTCTATCTTTTCAGTCTCTCTCTCTCTTTTTTTTTTTAACCTGACATGAACACTACACTTCCTGTGGTTCCCTCAAACACTCTGAATTTTCTGTCTTTGTGCATTGGCTCGTGAGGCTGCCTTTATTGATGAAGCCCTGTCCTCTCTTCACACTTCAGCTCAGGTAGCACCTGTTCCCGGAGGGCTTTCCAGTTGCCTTAGCCATAGTGTTTCTAATTTGGACACTCATAAATCACAGTGACTACTTATTTCATAGCACTTACTTCACTATCCTAATATTTTTTGTTTAGATGTTGGTCTCCCCTATTAGGAGTGATTTTAATTTTTAGAGTCCTGGAAAATTCTGTCTTTGTGCTACTAACTCATGGTACAGATACTACACATTCAGTAACTGTTTGTTGTCTGGAGTAAACTGAAATAATAGAGACATGTATTCTGGTTTGAGTAATCACAAGGTCCTTAATCACACTCATTTCCCTGAGCCTGGTTACTAGAATCTGAGCATTCAATAAATACTGTTTTATCTAACTTAATGGGCACATTTGATTCTTATTTCTTAAAAGTAATTGCATGAATATTATTTGAATACGGCATTATTTACTAGTTGGGCTGGGATAGTTTTAGAAAGTGAAATAACTGCACACTCCACACAACCTCTACACACCTATACTGCCCTAATGTTATAGCAAATTACTGCACACTTAGTGGCTTAAAAACGACAGAAATTTATTATATAGTTATGGAGATCTGAAGTCTAAAATGGATCACCAGTGCTATGTTCCATTTGGATGTTCCAGGAGAGAATAGTTTCCTTGCCTTTTCCAGCTTCTGGGAGCTGCCTCAGTCCTTGGCTGGTGGCCAAGCAGCTGCATCATCACATATTCTCTGACGCACGCTCTCTTACCTCCCTCTGTTCCTTAACAAGGACCCTCGTGATTGTATTGGGCATGTGTGTATAATTGGACCCCACTTAATGTTGGTAATTTTATCAAGAAAGAACAATTAGATAAATTGTTATAGCTCCTCTAGAAACCAGTTTGACAAAGCCTTATGCAGTTGCTCATGCACATACGCTGGGACCCAGCGCTTCCATTCCTAGAGCATATTCCCTAGAGATGCTGTTGTTTCTCTGTGTCAGGAGTCACATATGAGACCGCTCAGATTAGCATTCTCATGAGTGAAAACCAGAAACGATTCAATGTCCGTTTATAGAAGAGGTGAAAAACAAATTATTGTATATTTATATAATGGAATACTGTGAATCAGTGAGAATGAATTAACTACTAACTACACATATCAATATATATGAATCTCAAAATCATATAATGCTAAGCAAAAAGAAAAAAAGGCAAGTGAATACATTGAAATGATTGTATTTACTAAATGACAAAATGGACAAGACTAAACAATAGCAAGTATGGGTGCATCTGTGTATATGTGTGGTAAATTTAAATTTATTTTTAAAAGGAACAGAAAGATCAAAATTGGAATAGTAGCTACCTATAATAGAGAGAGAGGGACTCTATTACATTAGGGATAGGAGACTTGAAATGATGATATTCTGGTGATGTTCTATTTTTAAACTATAGTAGAGGTAGCATAGATATTTATTTTTTCTACTATTATCATTTAAAATGACCATGAGTTATATATATATATATATATATATATATATATATATATATATATATATATACACATATATATGCTTATATATAAAAAAGCTTTAGAAACCCAGGTTCGAGCCTCAACTATGCATCTAACAGACTGTTTTCTTGGGCAAATGTTGAGTCTGAGTTTCCTCATCTATAAAGATAGGATATGAAATAGACACTCTTGAAGGAGTCCTCCAATTCAAGTTCTTGGTTGTTGTGAGATATTCAGTCTTTTTAACTCGGCTGTTATGATTTTAAAATGCATAAAAATTATTTCTCTTGGGAAAGGTACATTATATTCTGATTATTATAGATGAACCTAATGACTTTGAAGGTCACCAAGTGGTTTGTCACATTTGGACCTGTCTCCTTTACTCATATCTCATTCAGTATTTTCACCTTGGTCCGTGAGTCATTCACATTGACTTCCTACATTCTGATTCTGGCTTTTCTGTGTCCAAAGAAGAGTTTTAAATATAAATGCTTATTCTGACCATGGATTTATACCAATGCTAAATGTCTAAATAGTATATTGGAAAGTTTACACTAGAGGTATTATGGGAGAGGCTATTTATGATTATTAGTAAAAGGAATTACAAATTTACAAAGTGCAAAAGGAGTGTTTAGCTATTACATTGAAGGGTTTTTTGCTTTACTAACAAACTAAATCTTGGCACCATCTACAAGCCACAGGCTTTGTTTCATGGCACCTGAAAACAAACTCTGTATTATGAAGTGGTTTAACGTGCTATTCGGTGTTTGTGAAGTCATATTGGAGTTCAGCTGCAATATTATTTAGGGATGGGATGCTATTACTTTCACTAAGGAAAACATTTTTCCTGTAATTTCAAAAAACCAAGAAATTATCTTGCATATCATGTTACCACTCTAAAACAGAGCTTGAAAATATTAACTATATTTAGGAAGTAAGTACACATGACAAAGCATATCCTCCCTATATTTCTCAATTCTATAAAAATTATACAGAATTTACATAGAAAAGAAATGACAAGTTAGGAATATAATGTGTTTCTAGGCAGGAAATAAATAATTTAATAAGTTAAAAAAACCTGGCCTGCATTGTGTAGTTCCTCTTGTCAAGCTACTAAGCCAGACTCTCTCTTGTGGAATCCTTTCAATGATCAAAATCACATTTTACATTAAAAAAATAAAATGAAATAAAATAATGTTGCAGGCAGACTATATAGCAGCTGAGTTGTGTGCATTCTGTTCTAATTTTCCCATAAACCAGAGTATTAAGTGTCGTGCTAACATCATAAAGTTAACAAAAAATCAACTCTAATGGATTTTCCCTCTATAATAATGTCTAGTTTCAATTTGCCATTAAAAATAATCTGGAGTGTCAAAGTAATATATGCCTTATGTTTCTAACCATTTTATATTTTCCCATTGTACATATTTTCACTGGAATCTAATGTTTTAAAAAATTGGGTTTTTAATGACGTTTTGTTTTCATGTGGTCTCAAATGTTCTTTATGTTAAGATTCAGGACCATGAGGGTTTTAACCACCATCTGATATAACATTTTAGATTTACATACACAGAGAAAGAGTTCTCTTTATTCCAAAGGGTCTAACTCACTGGAACGTGGAAACGCTGCTCCATGTGTGGGCTCAGAGGCAGTAGTGAGTGGTCTGTGTTTGTACATTCTGGGCAGGTCGTTGAGAGGAGTAGGGAACAACTTGTGAGCTTGACTATATGTGTATAGCAGGATGCTCATTGTAAGAGGGAGCCCCCCAAAAACATGGAGTTATATTCTGGAGGGAGGGCCCCTTGTAGCACAGACTTTCCCCACGAGGTGAGTGTTCTAGGAACCCATCTGTGTCAGTGTACCAGCTGGTGGTGTTGTGAGAGACTGTGTTTGGCTTCAGTGAATGTTTTTGAAGACTCTTTACAGTGTGTTTGCCCATCTCATGGTAGGTGATTTATGAGTGCTCTTGCCCACCCTGCGCTGGGCGTTCAGCAGTTTTTGACCTGAAATGGCATGCCCCACCCTCCCGATCCATCCGATCTTGCCCCGAGTGACGTTTTGTTGTTTCCCTGGATGAAAAAGTCCTTAAAGGGAAACATTTAGCAAGTGTGGAAGAGGTAAAACAAAAAACAACAGAAGCACTAAAAGGGATCAAAATAGGTAAGTGCAAAAACTGTTTGGAACACTGGGGGAAAAATGTCTTGATAGGTGTGTTGCATCAAATGGAGAGCACTTTGAAGGTCACTGAAGGTTAAATGTGTATTACCTATTAAGATTCAGATACCTATGAAGGTTAAATGTGTATTACCTAATAAGAATAATTACCTATTTTTTGTATTAAATAAATTCCTTTTTGCCCCCACCCCTTTATTTTTTGGCTAGACTTCTCTACGTTTGAGGGAGAACACTTCGACGAGCCCACATTCTCTTGTCTGCTTACTGCCAAAGCTGCCCTCTGAGACCTCTCTGATTTCTGATCCCCAGCATACCCTGTTCTTTGCTTTACTTTTGATTCCAAGAAGGAATGGATGCCTTTTGATTCAGCTCATTGCTGTTTGGTGCTGTTTCTTTAATTGTCCTGTCTGTGGTCACATCCTTTGGTTTTTCATCCCACATTGCTGCAGGGTTCACCCATCATCTCTCCATCACACACACATGACACAGCTCAGCTGATGGCCGCAAGCTTTGTTTCAGGACCAGCTATACACAGGAATCTGCTTTTGTTCCTCGGATAAATTTTTTGCCTTGCTGTTTGTTGTTGATGTGGTTTCTAGGTGACCCTAATGAAGTGTCCAGGAAGTTGTGTGTGATGTTGATGACAATTTCAAGTCTAACAGCTGCTTATTAGGATAAATGTCTAACTTTATCTGGTGCCTGATGATTTTGTTGTGGTTTAGTATTCCATTAACTGGATTATGTTAGATACTATTCATAACAGATACACAATTTGGTCTCTGCCTTCTGGGAGCAGATGCCATCCAATTCACAGAGCTTGAAAGGGCACAAGACCACCCTCAGAATGTCTGGAGAGCCAGTGAAATTTTCCTTAGCATTCTCAGCTTTTTTAATCATTTCCTTTTTTTCTCCTTGGTGGACCATACCGTATTCTCACACCCTTCATTCTCACTAAAAAAGAATTATGTATCCAAAACAACAAAGAATTATTCCTACTGAAGTTATTTGAGTTTTAACACTGAGCTAATCTCAATCAAATAATGGTAAATTGTAATATTTAAATTTCAAATATTAATAACAGAAGAATAATTTTGTACAATGGGGTCTTCTCTTTATTACCTGCTAGTGGTCTGTGTGGCTATGGATCTTGATATGATTTTCTAATAGATAAATTCACATTATGTTAATTTGTGTATGTCCTTCTACATAACTCCTATTAGAACTATTTAGTTCACCAAGAGTTAGGGGAGATTATCAGCTGATCCATCTGTGAATTAATAATCATGTTCAGATAAATAATTATATTAATTTAAAAAGTTATCACAGCATCTGACTTGGGGTCAAGGTGTTTTTTCCCCAGATTTATTGAGGTATAATTTATATATAACATTGTGTAAGTTTAAGGAGTGCAGCGTGATGACTTCATACACATACATACTGCAAAATGATTAAAGTACGCTATCGATTACTGGTATCTTTTGAGTATACATGGCTTAGATAATGCAGGAAAGGAGATGGTACTGTATTGTATTTGTTACCTATTTCCACATAACAAATTACTTCAAGACTTAGTGACTTAAAACAACAAATATTTTTTAAATCACAGTTTCTGTGAGTTAGGAATCCAAGAGCAGCTTAGCTGAGGTGTTGGTGCAGCGTTTCTCATGAGTCTGGAGCCAAGCGGTCAGCTGGGGCAGCAGGTACCTGAAGGTTTGACTTGAGCTGGAGGATCCACTACTAAGATAACATGGTTTTTGGCACAGGGACCTCTTTATGAAGATCCTTGAGTATCTTTCAAACATGACAGCTGCCTTCCCTCAGAGCGAGTGATCCGAAAGAAAAGAACAAGGAGGACCCTCAGTGACTTTTATGAGCTAGTCATATTCCATCAATTCTAGCACGCACACCAAAGGAGGGAATTAAGCTGTACCTCTTGAAGAGAAGAGTATAAAAGAGTTTGTGGACATATTTTAAAACCACCACACAAATTTAAAGGACAGGAAGAGGATGTTGAGGAAATGCATAATTGAGCCACTAAAGATATAACTTTATTTTGAAAATTTTTAAAATTTTATTTTACTTTTCTTTTTCTGTTTCTCCTATTACTTGGAAAATAATCTTCTTTTAGGTTCTGGAGCTACTGATGTATCAGATTGCTGTAAATATATTCTTAAAGAAGTCTAAACTAATTATTGTGGCAAGTGAACCTACAGGAACTGTGTTCATTCTTTTCTCATTCTAGAGCATTGTATGTTCACTGTGACCCTCCTGCTGCCAGAGTTTCAGCAGAGGCTTCAAAGCTGGGAACAATGGATTTTAAGTGCTGATATTTCCATCAGAATTTCTAAATGGAAAGTTAGTAGTGATCTTAAGACGGTCTTAGCCCATGTTTCATAAGATGAAAAATATGGAGTAAAGACATCTGACAGAGGAAGAAGTTGCTTTGAAAATGTTGTTGGAGGGAGCTCTTTTCCTCGAACGTGAGATCAGTTAGGTGGTTCTTCCAGGGGACACTTTGTGGTGAAGGGAAGCTGACATCTTGCCCCTGGCTGGTTGCTGGCTGACCTGCAGAAATGAGGTGGCCTCCAGGGTTGAAGAAATTAGCAAATTCTTAGGTAATGTTGATCTATTTACCTTGGCTTCAGTAGGCACTAAGCATGTGTCTGATTTTTACCTTGAAAAGTCTAAAACAGGAGGGACTGCTGGTGTAGTGGTTGAAAATCAAGTTAGGAGAGAAGACTGAAGCTGGGGTGCGTTTCCTTGAGCCAGAGAGGGTGTGGAGAAGGGTGCAAAAATAGAGCCCTTGAAAGACAACATCTAGTGGGGCAAGTTGAAGTACAAGTAGATGGTATATGAATGTCATTAGGAACAGAGAGTGAGGATAAGTACTGAAAGGCTCATGCAAAGTGGTGCTGAGGGGCAAGTTGGCTATGTGCAACAGGACAGAGGATTAGCATAATGTCAATGAACTGCCAATGAGTGATTGCATGCACACTGAAATGTGCAAGATGCTGCTTCACTGGTCAGACGTGAACAGATCTGAGTAGACATGACAATAATCATGGCAAGTCAATAGACAACATCATGAATGCTTTTTCAGACACCATAAGCTCTAATCTTTTCTATGGCTATTTCTGACTTGTTAAGGAGTCCATTAGAGTCTTTTAATCCCTTCAATCATATCACTATTACCTTCTGGTATGTGAAAGTGCACCTGGAACCACTGGTGTAGATAGCAAAGAGACTGAAGACTTTTCACCCAGAGGTGCTGTTTAATTTGAGGTCGTGACTCATTTTTTTCAATGAAACATACTCTGATATTATTATTAAATGTGCTTAATGATATGGTTTTCATTACCATTCATGGTTGTTCACTGTGCCGTACTAGTTATTTAAAGCAGACATAAGTAAAACAAACAGACCCAGACAGGCACTTCTCCAGAGAGGCCGCACAGATGGCCAATGGATGTATGAAGGGATGCGCAGTGTCACTGGCCATCAGGCAGGTTAGGGCCACAGTGAGCTATCACCTCACACATGTTAGGGGAGGTTGAAGAGGATAAAGTAGGGATAAATGGTCATAGGATACCTGACTTGGGGTGGTGAATACACGATACAATATATAGATGATATATTATAGAATTATACAACTGAAACCTATATAAATTTATTAACTAATGTCACCCCAAAAATTCAATAAAAAATTATTCATTTGGTGGAGGAACGGAGTTTCTTCAGAATAAAGAATACAGAGACCAAAAGGAAACATATCTGCTTCACTGCTCATGTGTAATGGGATGCTGACCTAGAGGTCCCCCCAAATCCTAAAGCCCCCACAGCTATTACTTGGGGGATGAGGGAAGGGGAGCAGGGCCATTGGGAATTACTTTGCATATCTAAAGAACTTGGCCAGTGTTTTAGTAAGGTTAAGAAGCTGTGTAGAGATGGGAGGGACTCTAACCCATGATGTAATGTAGCCAGAGGGGCTTGCTGTGCCTATGAGAGAGCAGGAAGGTGGTTAGCTCTCTGTCATGGGGCCATGCTTGCCTAGATTAACAATGGCAGCTGGGAAAGGCAGAAGAAAACCAGAGAGCTGGCAGGTGTAACCCTATCTCAGAGGAGTCAGAAAGGGGGTTATGGAGGAAGATCCACAGCAGGATTTAAACCCAGGCACCCAGGCACAGGGGTGGGGGCTGGCGGGGGTGGTTAGGTGGTGAGGGGGGTGGAGCCAGGTGCTCTAGATGAGGTGGGAAAGAGTAGGAGAGCCATAACAGGCTTTCTTTCTCATGCTTCTTGACCATGCAGCTGGGGAAGGAGAAGCCTCTTGACCATATAGCAGCAGTGCGGGGTCTTGGCCACACAGTTTGAAAGGATGCAGAAAAATCCCCACCTTCCGGCCCACCATGAGGATGCAGTTTTGGATTAAGAGTAGGAGCCTAGCTAGCTGAGCATGAATGACTGGAATCAGCCAGAATACAGATGGGAATCTGCCTGACCAAGCTACAGACTTCTATTTATTTTCCTGAGAGATGGTACCTCTGATTGGCAAGGGGTCAGGACTGTGTGTTTCTGGGTGTTTTTTTTTTTTTTGTTTTGTTTTTAAAGGGAGTGAGATTTAACAACAGAATTCTGCTGTTACTCTAAACCTGTATAGCTTTTGAATAAATAGTTCCTTTCCTTCTTATAAGATTCGGGCATTGGAAGTCACAGTTCTTGTCAGTGGTGGGCAATAGAACCCAGAGCAACAGAACCCAGAAGGTTCTGTTACACGTGGACCTGTTGGCTTACCACTTTGTGGTTACCAGATTTATGTACTTTGAAATTATGGACATAGGATCAAATTCTCATTTTGGAAAACACTCTAAGGCAACATTAAATGGGCATGTGATTTGAACAATTTACAATTTTTATACAGGTTTGGATTGCAAAAGTAAAACTATTTCCCATAAAATGCTATAAATTTGCTAAAATTTAACACAAATCCCCTTTGGTGTAATAATGATAAATAAACTCTGTGTACTATTAAAACTCTGATATATGTTTTCTGGATTTTATTTTAAACAACTTTTAAGGAGAAACATCTCACAGATATGAAAGTATGTCATTAGTTCAATTCAAGAGGTTATTTTTAAACAAGCAGCTAACATTGTTCATTATCAGATAAAGTTATTAAAATTACAGACTCCCAGAGACGGGAAACTCCTGGACAATTTACATTCACTATGTTAGGGGGATTCTTTCTTAGATTAGTTATAATTGATCCAGCAAGTACATTTATAAATTTGTAATAATTTTCTATGCTGGTAACAGATTATGACAAATTTAGTGGCTTGAAAAAAACACCTATTATCTCATAGTTGTGTAGATCAGAAGTTAGGTCTGGGAAAAGTGTAACTGGATTCTCCGCTTAGGGTCTCACCAGTCCAGAGCTGCAGTTCTTATCTGGGGCAAGGATGGTCTTCCAAGTTCATTGGTTGCAGGTAGAATTCATTTTCTTGTAGGTGTAGGGCTGAGCTCCATTTTCTGCTAGCTGTCAGCCAGGAGCTACTCTCAGCTATTAGAGGCTGCCCTGAGGCCTGCCTACCAGATACTCTCCTTTTGACCATATCATGTTAGCATAATTACTGGGTTAATATCTCATCATATTCACAGGCTTTGCTTACCCTGAAGGGGAGGAGATTTTAAGGGCATGGCTTATTTTAGGGGAGGGAGTTATCTTAGAGTTTTGCCTACCGCACATCTATATGTACATCAGTGACTACAACTTTGTGTTCTACAGGACTATTTATAGGGAGATCTGCATTCGAGACAGTGGTCAGGAGCTCTGGCTTATCTGGTTATTACCGCTGATTGCCACTTGATTTTATTCATATATCCCTGGCCTTAAAGTATTTGGGAGACGTAGACAACACTCTATCTTCCTTACTGTTGACTTATTGGTGCCAGTATTCCAGGCTTAATCTTCTCTCCCTCATTCTTATACCAGATACTTGTCCAAGACCCATAGCAAATGGAAGTTTCTAGTTCCTTAGTATTTAAAATAGACTGCCCATATTTTTTACTTGTAGAAAAAATTTTAGTTCAGAAATTTGCATAAAGAAATCGGTCCCCTTCCCTTTTTCTTATAATGAAACAATATTTGTCCCTTGAACTTCTGGGGTTCTCAGAAGAGTACAGTCTGATTTATCCTGAGATAAGCTTGCTCAGCAGCAACACATACATTCCTTCATGTTACTGTCCACATATTTTACTGGAATGTAAAATTTGTTGACTTGTAGGATTTGCTTCAGTTTTTCACACATTTTCTAAGAATGTGCATATTGAAGTTGGTGGGGAGTACTATACATAATGGGTTTCTACTTATGTTCTTTCTTGGCCTCTCTTTATTGGAAAGAAGAAGACCAACTTGCCAAGGTTCTTTGATGCATTTAGACAAATGTATCTGAATATTTTCCATTGAGCAGGAGGTAGAGGATCAAGCTTGGATTTTTCTTTTTATAGTACTTCTGGCAAGAGGCTTTTGGAATAAAATTTATGTATTCCTTCTCCAACTTGGTAACCACAACATCTGCTTGTCTTTATTGGCTATTTGCCAATGGTCTACTGTCTTCTGTAGAAGACACCCACGATTTTTCTTAAGACCAAACGATGATGAGAAACAAGCAGTTCTCAAATGATTTTAGTCATGGAACTAGTCATAGCCAAAGCATGTCCTGGTTACATCACCTAAATTCATTGAAAAGGGGCTTATTTGGAGGACTGAATTATTAATAGTAGCTTTTTTTTCTTTTTTAAGTAGAGAAAAGGTCAAGAGGTTTAGACTGGAACTCAGCAAACATGCTCCCTGCTTATTTGATATAGGGCAGGCTGTGTAGATTTACCTTTTGACCATAAAATTTAGTTGATTTTAATTCAGAGAATAAAAGTTTAACTAAAATTAAATATATTTGTGCATATATGTTTAAAGTAAACATTTCAAAAAATCAATACACAGTTTTCTCCAAATTTTTAAAAAATGTTTTTTTTAATCTATAACAACAATGGCTCATAAGTTTGAAACAAAATTATCTCTACTTCTAAAGTGGTGATTTGCAACTCTTAGGTATAAAAAGGTAAAGGTCAGGAGAGGCCATTGCATATGTGGTTGGTGGTATCAGTATCTTCCAACAGCAGCTTGGAGTCTGCCATGCTATGCAAAGGACTCTCTTGGTGTTGGTACTTCTTGCTGTATTACTACTCAGTTTTGATTTGTCCTGGCCTGCTACAGCCTGACCATCTGTGACAGATCATTCAACTTACCCTCCTTCTCCTCTTCTTCCTCCTCCTTCTTGTTCTGTACAACTGAAATTGAGTTAGTTGCCCTATAGCAAAAATAAGCCGGGCTACTTTAGAAGCAGGAGGATTTGGACTGAGAATTCAGGCTTATGCTGTGAAAATTCCTTTTAAGAGTTTTGATCAAAGCACTTTCCTTTGGACTGCTAAGGTGAGGTGCTCAGATATGCCTTTGCCTCTGCCTCCAATCTTAGCATCTTCTCTGATACATCTGCTGCCCCTTCTATGCTTCTGATTTCTGCTATGGCTATTCTTCCTCTGTCCTGGACACAAAACGAGTATCTTGTGCTACCCCTTGTGTCTACTAACACCTCCCAGTTTCTTGCTCATATTTCTCTTCTATGGTTCTTTCAGAAGACCCTGGTTTATCACTGGCCCAGTTTAATCTGCCTTCTTGACCTCTCTCCCAGTGGGAGCTTTATCTTACTACATTGTGCCAGAACTGAGGAAACCATGGGGCACAAGATAGATGTGGTATCCACCCTCAAGGAATCACAGATGAGTAGGAACAGCAGACTTTCATTAATTAGAGCATTAATCCTTCAATGGTCTAATTCTAAATTGTCTAAAATTTTGAAACAGTTTTTTCTGTCCAGCTTTCATATTGGTTATTCCTAAATATTCTATACTTGGCTTAAACTAAGGCTGATTTCTAACCTGGCTGCGTCTCTGCTCTGGGGTACTCACTAAATCCCTAACTTTGGGGTCAATAGGAAGAAATAAGGCTTTGAGTAGGTAGATTTGACTGTAGGCTGTCCTTTATCATGAAAGCGTTCTGATCTCTGACCTTCAATGTCAGTGGTTCTTATCCCATAAAAACTTTCATCCTCCTTCAATGTCAGTGGTTATTATCCCATAAAAACTTTCATCCCATGAAAATGCCCCTAAGTGACTCTGCATGCTGACTGAGGAGAAATCAGGAAGAAAACAACCTAAGTTGTTGAAGAAAAGGATTGCTTCAGTATAGAATTTTTTTTCTCTCTGCTTTTAACCTTCATAATTTTGCCTGTAATATTTTCTGGAAAATATCTTAGGAAGTATGCAGAGTCTTAGTTCCATTTATGGTAAAATCAAATATGGTGAGGTTAAACCAATTGTACAGGGACGCACGCAGAGGGAGAGCAGATCTCAGAATTCCACACTCATATTCTCGTGTTCTGGCCATTGGACTTCTCTCTTGGTCTCTCTTTGTTCTATCTGCCAAGGGATGACCAGATCATAAAACATCCTCAACCAATTAGTCGTGCTTCCCATTTGGTGATTAGCCTTGTTTTGAGAACATCTTGTGTATTACCATATATGAGGCTCCGATTTGAGCTTCATTCACTACAAGGGGATAGCTCTTTCCAAGGAACTGAACGTCCGACAGGCAGGAGGAGCTGGCTAAGCACTTTTTCAGCTGGAAGTTACACATTCCATATTTAAAATGTTTGGTCACTTCAGATTTGTATGAGGTAGGAGAGGAGAAGGCCATGCCTTACAAAGCTCCTAAGTATATTTCTAATCCTATAAATCCAACTTGGTTGGTATTAGGTTTACTCCCTTGTAAACTTTTATCTGGCATTTTTGCACTTTCCATTTATTGTGGAAAAGAACCATGACAATATTTTAACTTTTATTAATTGAAAACTCAGGCTATTTCAATCTGATTATGTTAAGTTATCAAACCAAAACCAATGTATTATAGTGTTTAAAGATTCTAGGTTGTCCAAATCTGGCAACTATGAAAAAAGAAATATATAAGCCAAAAACAACGTTTGTGTATTTAGATACTGATCTTTCTCTCATATATCTTTTTCTCTTCTTTTGTTTCTGTGTTAATTATTGTCTGTTGGTTCATGGCCTACACATACCTCAGTCTCTGAATCTCTCAGTCACCAAAAGTCAATCAGTGACAATAAATCTGATTTATAAATCCACACATTTCTTCTAACTCTGTGATGGCAAATTCCTGCTACTTAGGTGACTCCCTCAACTCTTGTACCCATCACAGATATCATTGAACAGTGACAGCGCTCCTTCCTACTGAACCACGGATTTGGCCTCAATCTTTCTCAGCACACTCCTCCAAACACTGTCAGTCCTATATCATAAGTATTGACCTTTTCGCTGTTCCTGCTCCTTCAGCATTCTCCAACACTGTTTAATGAGAATTGAAAGAAATGAAAAATGAAACCTGGACTAAAGCTAATAAAACCTTGTTAACTTAGGATATCATAGCCACTGATTGATGGAAAGGTTTAAAATAATGCTTTAGAAATATTTTTTATATTGGGTGTTTGTACTAGACCACCTCTAACAGTAGGTCTTTTTGTCTTTGTTTAATAATTTTCAAATATAATAAATTACTTTTCAATGAAATAGCTTATTCCATGTTTGAGAACTCTGACATTTAAAATTTCTCTATATTACACTGAAATTGCATCTTTACATCTTCACCTATTTTCCTTTTATTCCTCTAGTGGAAAAAAGGGTCAATTTTTAAAATATTTT
Source organism: Micronycteris hirsuta (assembly GCA_004026765.1). Taxonomy (NCBI): domain Eukaryota; kingdom Metazoa; phylum Chordata; class Mammalia; order Chiroptera; family Phyllostomidae; genus Micronycteris; species Micronycteris hirsuta. Next base: position 15,160 of record PVJI01017298.1, read on the forward strand.
ATATTTTAAATTAAGACACAATTGATAGAGGGCAAAACACATAGATCTTCAGTGTTCAGTTTGATGAGTTTTGAAGATTGAGTAACTATCGCCTAATACAAGATATAGCACATTTCCGTCATTCCAACAAGCTCCCTCAGCGCCCATTTCCAGTCAGCTCCATGTCCCTCGCACTGTAAAGAAACACATACTCGCTTTTCTATCATCGGAGATTAGTGGACTAGTTAGCGTTCTCCAGAGAAACAGAATGAATAACATATAGAGATATATATGAGAAGATTTATTGTAAGAATTGGCTCAGGTGGTTATGCAGTCACTACATTGCTCTGAATCCTAGATTTCACATTTCTTAATTGGAGGTGGTGGTATCTATTCAGTGTATGACATAGGGTCACTGTGGTAATCATACTATCTGATGTGTGTGAAATGCTTTGTAACTATAATGAACAATATATGTATAATTTAATGTATCAAAAGCTTTTATTTTTATATCCACAGTATGTAACATAATGTTTGTACATAGGATGTACTCAATAAATGTTTATTAAATGAATGGATAGATGAAGGATATCCCAAAGCTATTGGTATAACAATTGATTCTAAAAATTGTTAAAGATAGACAAAATTAATACTTCCCCCAAACTGAGTATTAAATTTTTATGAAGGTCATCTTCACTCATTCACAGCCTCCTGGATTCCCTCATTTATCTCTGTGACTGCTGGCGGTAAATGCCATCAAGTCTGAGTTCAGACAAGCACGTGCCTAACAGGCCATAGTGGCAAGTACTGTGCCAGGAATTCTGTTATTTTTTTTTTTTTTTCATATCCATGGGCTTGTCTTCCTACTCTGAGATGTTGAAGTAACTTTTCTTTTCTTTTTTTTTTTGAAGACCATTTTCTTGCTGAGGACTATTCAAGCAAAATTCATTTTTTTCTTGCTTCTTCTTGAGTTCCTGCTCGTTATCATTTGTCACATTTTACCAACATCATTGGGTTGGGGTTTAATGCCTTTGTTGTTTGTTAGTTCCTGACCTAAGTATTTTAAAAATGCTTGATATAGACGTTTAAAATCCTGCTGTCTTACATTATTCTCAACTCCCAGGCCTTCTCTTATTTCCTCCAACAGTAGTATTTGAAAGAGGCGACCACACACTTTCTCTAAACTCTTCCTCATCACTTCCTGGAACCACACTACCTGCTTCCCCTCTCACTTCTCTCGCTGCTCTCTCCCAGCCTCCTTGGCTGCCTCTTTTTCATCGCCATGGTCTCTAAGTGGTGAACACGCTGAGCTTAGCCCGGGACTCTTCACTTTCTATCTGTACTCACTAACTAGCTGGTCATGTCATCTTTTGACAACTTGTAAAAGTACTTAATTCCAAGATCTATCAACTTTGTATCTTCAGGGTGGACTTCTCAGCTAAACTCTAGAGCTCCTATACTACTGCTTCCTTGACATTACCATTTAGATATTAACTAGGAATCTTTGAATTTCACATGTCCATTATCAGCCCCTGATCCTCTTTTTTAAACCTACTTTTTCTGATCTTCACTATCTCAATAAACAGTACTTCTTACCTTCAGGGTTTCAGAGCAAAACAGTAGTCCCTTGACCGCTGTCTTTCCCTTCATCTCATCTCAGTTATAATGTCAGAAAATTCTGTTGGCTCTACCTTTAAAATTAGAGTGAGTTAAAAAAGTGAACTTGTGGATTTAGAAATGAATAAGGCAAAGGATTAGTTTATATTACTGTGGTGGGCTCTTGGAGTTCAGTCATTCTGGGCACATTTGGGGGACAGTGTAGAAAAGCCTAAGGATTGTCCTGTCCAAGGGGTGAGAAACCTAGTGCACTACTGTAGTCACCTGACTTTGGTTGAGGGCCTCTCCTGGGGCCATGTACTCCTTGGTACTGTAATTATGATCTGCTCTTTGTGCTGAGCCAAGAAGGCTTTGGCAGCCAGAGAAACCTCTTAATCAGAGTGAATCTCAGGTCCTTTGCAGTTAAAAAACCATCAAATGTACAGAAAATTGTGTTTCAAAGGGCTATGGATTCTGAAAAGCTTCCGCTATAAACATCACATGTGAAAAACCAGAGTTTGTACATGGCTACTCTTGAAAGCAAAAATAGAAATTATTAATGGATAATAACTTTGAGTAATCCCTGAGAAACTGAAAGCAGGCAGGATCCAATTTTAATAAGAAATGGTAGCTAAGAACCTACTCAGGATCCCCTGTAGGAGGATAATGGGATAAAAAGGGGTGATATCATAGCACTCCACCCACAGAGTCAGTGGTCGCTGAGAAGGGGAGAGTGGAATCCATGGCAAAATCAACAAAGGAATTAAGCAGTAACCACAGTGGGAAATGCTAGATGGTCTGACCCCTGCTGATTCCTCTTCTGCTTCCCCAAGAGCTAGGCATCAGCAGTGGAGTGATCACCAGACAGAAGCAATGCTGAGGAAGGCAGACGAAGCAGTGCCTAGTATGGCTGCTAATGACCCAAGGACCTGGCAGTCAAACTCAGAAGAATAATATATAGAGACGTACTCTGCCTGTTATAGATTTTTTACCTCCAGGACTTGGCTGGTTGCTTCCTCAGAGACAGTATTTAGCTTATTCTTCTATCTCCTTTATTTTCTGTAAACTAGAAGTTAATTCTAAAGCCTTCACTAAATTCAAGTTTTTGACTAGGATCTATCACAGTTTCAAGCTTCTGAGAGCCTAAACCACCAAAGAGAGAAAAGAGTCATCCAAAACAACAACGACAAAAAACCTCACCAAAAAAACATACACACAAAAAGAACTTAAATATACCTCATGGAAGAGTTAATAGACAAGCCAGAACACTAAAATAAATATATTTAATATTCTCAGAAACAAAGGAAAATATAACATCTATGAAATTGGAAAAAAGTTATGGAAATAAATTAATCACAGATTTTGGAAATAAACGTATTATTGTTGACATAAAAATTCAAGATACACTGAATAGCTAAATGAACACACCTGAAGATTGAATCAATGACATGGAAAATAGAAACAGGGATTCTTTAAGAATAACTCAAGGAACCAAAAGTATGAAAGTAAAAAACATTAAGAGATATGGAAGTTGAATCTGAAAACACCAATATACGTGTATGCTGCAGGGGATGATAGAAAGAACAGTAGGAACTCTCTAGTTGAAGGTGTAAAGCCTGAAATTTTCCAGAAATGAAGAAATGTGAGTATCCTACCAATGGAATAGTTTTAAAATAAGCCAATAAAATAATGACCAGAAACAATGAAAAAATCCTAAGTGAAACAGAAAATATCAAAGTGAAAGAGAAAAATACTAGAACCTATGACAGAGAGAGCCTGGGGGTGGGGGAGAAAGGGAGAAAAAGAGAGAATTAATTAAGGAGGGAGGGGGGAGACAGAGAGAATTAATTAAAAGATACAAAATACAGATTGAAAGCAGCTTTCTCAACAGTTACACTGATGAAAGAAGACAATGATTCTAATTTTCAAAGCTCTAAAGCAGGGGTGTCAAACTCCTTTTCGCGGAGGAGGAGGGCACATCAGCCTTGTGGTTGCCTTCAAAGGGCCAAAATAATTTTAGGACTGTATAAATGTAACTATGCCTTGATTGTTAAGGAGTTGAAATTACATTTGCCCTTTGAAGGCAACCGCGAGGCTGATGTGGCCCCCGGTGAAAATGAGTTTGACACCCTTGTACTAAAGGATCAGGAATTTGGACTAAAATTCCATGCCCAACCAAGCCAGCATTCAAATGTGAGGATGAAATAAGGGACATTGGGTTTTTTTAACATATAGAAGGGAAGGAAAATAGAAGGGACATATAGAAGGGAGGGATACATACATAGAGATCATATATAATTTTTCACAAATCTCTTTAGTATGAAGACCTGAACAAAGAATTTCATCTGCAAGGAAGGTGTGAGATGCAAGAAGCTATGGTGAGTAATTAAATTAGTAAAACTTTTGGTCTTTATCTCAAAAGTAATTAGAAACATAATAAAAAATTTCAAGGTTGATTTATGTTTTCAAAAGACTGCTCTTTTTGCTTGGAGAACTCTCAGGCGATTGGCCACACTTTCCATTCACTTTTCACCTGGAGATTGTGTGCACACTTGGAAAAAAGTTACCTTACATTTTTATCCTTCTCAATGTTTTTAATTTTTAGTTTTAGGCTAGTAAGAAATTTAAAAAATAAATTATAAAAATTTACCTCAATCTTTGAAAGAGTCATAATTCAGACTTTAGACGAGGAGACAAAATACCAACAGTATGATGTTAATAAAGGTCTGTCTTACAGTTAAGTCTTTCTTTGGCATTTCCTGTCTGCCTCCACACAGTCATCAGACATTTGGACCTGTTTTTTATAAAATGAACATTACTAATATTCTTTAGTCCCTGTAGGAATTATGTGTTTGCACCAAAGAGGAAAAACATGTTCTAAAGACTAATGACAAGAATAGTGAAATATAAAGTTGGATGGTTAAAATATGAAATGCTTCAATATGGTACAATTAGAGATTCTGGGTGTGAGGTCGAATATAGATGATTTGAAAAAAATGAAGTGATTGTGATTTGTTCCTGAAAAAATTGAAGCTTTCTGTTTAAATGTTTAGTTTTTATTTCAAAAATTTTTAAATTAAATTTATTGAGGTGTCATTAGTTCATAAGATCATATAGGTTTCAGGTGTACATTTCTATGATACTTGATCTGTATATTGCATTGTGTGCCCACCACCCAAGATCAAATCATCTCCCATCACCACATGTTTGACCCCCTTTATTTTTACAACCCGTCTCACTCCCTTCCCTCTGGTAACCACCACACTGTTGTCTGTGTGTGTGAGTTTCAGTTTTATATCCCACCTATGAGTGAAATCATATGGTTCTTAGCTTTTAATATTTTATCACTAAGTTATTTTTATTTTATTAGATAATACTTGATATTTTCATTAACATTAAACATTTTTTAAATAAATTTTTGTTTTACATCTTTGGAAGAGCCTTCTCTGAAATTATGTGGCAATAAGTTGACTTCAGGATCAAAGGAAGACCAGAACTTTAATTCTCAAGTTATTGAATTCCTAACAAAGGTTATAGCTAAGAAAAACCCACTTCAAGTCTGGGATTAATAGAAAGATACAGTAAATATCAGCACTAACAAGCTTATGAATTACTTTTATTGTATAGTTTTATGATCAAATTTCTAGTTTTCTAGGAGTACCAAAAATATATTAAAGCGTGATATGGACATTTACTGGCTGGTGAAAGTTGTAGTTTATATTTTGTAGAACTGCACAATGAAAAGTGAATGGCAATGCGGACAAGCGGGTGGCTTGGGGAAATGATTAGAATTAGAATGAAACGTTTGCAATATCCTGTTAACAGGATATTAGGTTAGTTACTGTTAAAATACAGAAAATCAAAAATTGCTTTCCTGAGGTTCGCTAAATAACCAGAAGCAAGGAAATGCCCGAGCCGGATCCAGATTAAAATCTTTGTGTCCAGACTCAGTCTGAAAACTTCCTTTTTCCTTTTTGTGTAAGACTTTATGAAAGAGGAAGCTGTATCATATGTTAAAATATCTGTTATTCTTCCTTTAAAATCTGAGATTCAGAATAATTCATCTCCCCCTTCCACTCAGAAGTAAATGTAGTTAGGTCACGCCGCTACTCGCATTTGTGTTCAAAGGCAGGTGAGAGAGAGGCATGGAGAAAAGTGTTCGCTTGGGCTGATAAATATCTTTAAGAAAACTTAAAAAGACATGTTGACATGTATATGTAAATTTCATTAATTTTTATTTAACCTTTAAATGTAACAAAATTCTGCTACTCAAAAGTATTTCACCTCTAGAATAAACCACATTCAAGGATTTAAAATATTTACACTCTGAACTATGGAAATGTTAGTCCTTTGAAAGCTCTCTTAATTTATAAAATATTTCTGTTGCTATTACCAGACATGCGGACTCTACAATTGGGAACTTAGGAAATTAGTTATTCGTGTACAAATTCCCCCTCATAAATTCTGGCTGCCTTCATGGAAGGCTTTCACCAAAAGTACTATCAATTTTCAGCTCTCCTTCATTCCCATGCTATTTTAGAAAAACAAAAGAGAAAGAAAAAATAATCTAAAGATTAAGTGACTGTTCCAATAATTCACACTCAAAATTAAAACAACAACATTATGGGCCACATAGTATATCCCCTTCCTCCACCCCTAAATGTCAAGAAAATTGGAAACAATTATTGTCACACATAAAAACACAGACCTAATTTCCTATACATTTGCTGGAACACAAATGGTCTTGTAAGAGAGTGAAAATAAATAGTACGTTTATAGTAGTTCAGCCTCTTGGGTGGCATCACCTGTGGCTTTACTGTGGTAGCAATGGAGTGGCAAGGCTTATTAATGTATGTGGGGCTCCCTCCCCTCCACCTGGAATCCTTCAATCTCCCTTCTGCTTTGCTTGGTGGGTATTTACAATCACACCGTGCTGTTCCTCTGGGGGAGGCTTCTGGATGTCTGTGAATGAAAACAGAGCATTGATGGAGTTTTCACCATGTTCTTGGAGATGAACAGTTCAGTACAAATACAAGCTGTTGAGGAAAACATTCTTGTCTGTAGAAACCAGTTGCAAAAGACCTAATTGTTCACTTGCTTTATCTGTTACTTTCAAATGTTTGTTTTATTTGACTATTTTTTAAAAAATATTTTAGTTAAAATCTTATTTTTAAAATCTGAGATTCAAAATAATTTATCAATGTTAATTTATAATTTTAAAATTAATATTTAGGTTTTAGCAAGATCAAAATAGCATGCCAGAGTTTGGTGGAAAAAAAGCATAAATTCATCAACAGGACAATTATTATATCTTTAGAGCAAGTTACCAGTGACAAGTACAATCACCGACGTCGAATGGGTGTTCTAAGGGGATTTTTTAATTGTTCCATTTTATTTGTCCTATATAATTTGCTTTATGTTAGTACATTTAAGAAATAAAACTTCCAAGGAAAGCCTGAGTAAATTTAGACCCTTCCTTTCAATACTGATTAAAATGTTTTCTTTAGAATAGTAAGCTTTTATTTATTTGGACAACTATGACCAATATTTTTACTTTCTCTAGGTCACTAGTGAAAGTGCTCACATATCTAAAGTTAGAACTACATGAAGCAAATTTAGTATTAAAATAGTACTTTAATGGACATATTGTAGCAAAATCAATTATAGTTTTCAATGAGATCAGATACCATGACCAAAAAATTACATATTCCAACAATGAGAAAAAAATTTAATTAAAGAAAATCTTCATAGTTTAATAAAAAATATACCGGGCTATGCCAAACCTTCTTCCCAGCCACACTATTTAGTACATGTACTGATCATCTTAAGATCATGGTAATAAATCTTTTAATGCTCTGTTTAATCACACAGAGAGAAAATGCTTAAATCTAAAAAATATCTGTTTTTCTAGTAAACTTAAAATTTTAATTCCTAAATAGAAAAATAGCTAATTTCCTGAAAATTTTTGTTATGAATCTTATTTGATAATTCTTTAAAATTAAGACTCATAAAAATTTACCTTTATTGACATTCTGTGCTGTTCATATTATTGCTTTTGGGTCTCAGGTACCTTAATAACATATAATTGTATAAAACAGAAAAGAAGGCCATCTTTGTAGATAATTGTGTTTCATAATTTTAAGGGGTATTCTTTTATCGAAAATGTGCTTATCTAGAATCAACAAAATATATGAAATTAAGGTCTACCTTTTACTAACTCTTTGATATATTGTTTAAGCTCTTTGGACTCTAGATTTCTTACCTATAAAATGGAAATAGTAATAAGCAATATTATACGGCTGTTTTTAAAATAAATTTATTAAAACAATTGTATTAAAGTACATAAAGTTAGACATTCTTCACAACAAAACTGCATATTACCATTTTAAGAATAGTGAAAACACATGGCTGGCAATCGAGCTTTAATAAATTTTGGGAATTGTCTAATTCAGAAATAGAAGTAGTTTTGCATGCTTTTGAAAATATCAAAGAATGGATGGAGTTGGGAGTAATATATTGGCGTAGCTCAGTGGATTGAGCGCGGGCTGGGAACCAGAGGGTCCCGGTTCGATTCCCAGTTGGGGCACATGCCTGGGTTGCGGGCCAGGTCCCCGGTGAGGGCCATGTGAGAGGCAACCATACATTGTTCTTTCTCCCTCCCTTCTCTCTCTGAAAATAAATAAATACAATCTTTAAAAAAATATATATATAATGGGTAGTTAGAGATCAGCAAAAGCAAATTTGTAAAATGAAGCAATTGCACAGACATTTTCAAAAACTCAAAACTAATTTAATACTAAGGTCTCCTCTTTATCTAGATATTTTAACTGAAATATACTTCAGCGATAAATTATCTCATGTAAGCACTTTTTAAATTCCATTTTCTTTGCTAATATTTGTTGTTTATTATAGTTATTGAATTACTATTAATGGGTAATATATATACCTTGATCTATAATGTATTTCAAAGACAAAAAGACAAGAATTAAAAATACTACTTTCTTCATATAGTTTCTTAATCATGTATTTTGCCCATTCCACAAAGAAAATAATAATTTTAAAAATACACCTAAGACTTTCAGTTTCTATTTTTTATTTTTTCCCTTATTTAGAACTGACCTTGAGCAAAACCATGGAGTGGGTTTGTTTTGTTTTCCTCCTAGTTTCCTTTATTGTACGTGACACTCTTTATCTACAACACCAGGACATGTCCTTGGAGTTGTTTTTCAAATAGTGGTGATGGATTTACATGGATCCTTCCCACTCTTCGGTGCTGTCTCCTTTGTGGACATCATCCTGGCCTTGCTGGACTCCAGGCCAGTCGGTGGTTTTGCCTCAGAGCTGAGTAAAATGAACCGTCCCACCGGGAGACTTCACTCAGTGGGCCCCAGACAAAACAAAAGCAAGGATGTCCTTCTCTCAACTGTCCTTCCTGACACTTCCAACAAACCAGCAATGTGCCTGAGTGCTAAGGAGCCCAGGAAAGTTGTCTGTGTTAATCCTGTCCTCTTCTCTACAGGAATGACTAGGAGGCCAACATTTACGGCAAAAAAGCGTCAAGTGACAATGTACTTTTAAAAGACAGCCTAGTAATTACAAACTCCACACGAATAAGAATATTTTTAATAATCTTCAGGTAACCGTATTTGTCAGTTGTGCTCTGCCCTACTGGAGGTAATAATGCCTTCAACATTATGCTCACGCCACCCCTCACTTCACGTTGGCTGGTATCCATTGCCTTTTAAAAATCCATATTTTTTCATCCAGTTGTTTAACTTTTAATTTCCCAACAATTTACTCATTGGGGAGCTCTTATATATTTCTAAATTTCTGGCTTAAACTATATTTAGTCAGCTGAAGGATTCAATTAACTGACTATATACAGGGTGGGACAAAGTAGCTTTACAGGTGTGAGTATGCAAAACAGAGTTTATTCCTGTATTATTATTAATTATTGTATCATTTTCTATACAAACAACTCTAAACATACTTTTGCTCCCCCTGCCCCCCATAAATGTGCCAGGTCACAAGTTCCAAAAACATCAGAAGTAGCATTATTAAGTAATTCATTTCTCATCTCTGACAGAAGATGCAGTGGTACCTTGGTACTCATCATTGATTCGTTCAGGAACTCAGGACGAGTGCTGAAGACAATGAGTACCAGATGGTGAAGCATTTTCTCTTGCAGGACATCGTGACTCAGACAAGTTCTAGCAAGTGCGATGAGTCCTGAGCAGCCCCGAGTGATGAAACAGTTTTTTCCTGTCAAAATGTGATAATGTAGGGTTTGACAAGTTCTGAAGCCAACAAGTGCTAAGGTAGGATTGTATTGACTTTCCTGCCTCAGAACAGGATTTTTGTATTATGCTAATCTTTGTATTTTCCAATTATACACATGTAGCTCATTTTTCACCCTAGAGGATAAAATCTCTTGATTCCATTATTAGGGAATACATTTTCTCATTTTCTCCTGATTACATTTTGCACTATGTGTATTTAATGCTATTTGTAGAAAAGAACTATATTTTTCTTTAATCTGTAAAATAAAGGAAAATATATAATCAGATTAAAACATAGTATGCTATCACAGGCATAAAAAATATAGAAATGATGCCCGGCTGGTGTAGCTCAGTGGACTGAGCGTGGGCTGGGAACCAGAGGGTCCCGGTTTGATTCCCAGTCGGGGCACATGCCTGGGTTGCAGGCCAGGTCCCCAGTGAGGGCCATGTGAGAGGCAACCATGCTCTTTCTCCCTCCCTTCTCTTCTCTCTGAAAATAAATAAATAAAATCTTAAAAAAAAAAAACAAAAAAAGATACTAGGTCCATTAAAAATATATAGAAATGGTAACTAGTCTAATTCACGGTTTGTCTACCATAATGTTCAATTTCTTAGAGAGGAAATTCCTAATATGTTGAATGACAGAAATGCATTTGATCTTTTAATTGCACTTTTATTTGTTTTACTAGTAACATTATAATATTAGGAATAATAAAAATAAATTAGGTTTGTTCAGTGTCTTTAATTCTAAATGATTAATGTATTTTGCCTTTTACATTTTTAGTTACCATATTTGCTAATCTTTTAGTTGACAAGTAAAATTATTTAAATTAGCTAAATACAGAAAATTAAGAGAATCTTTAATGGCTAACTTTCTGAAAACTTTGAAGCAATCTCACACTTAAACAGAAATTTGCAAGTACAGTACACAAAAATCTTATTTCTTGATTCTGAATCATTTGAGAAGTAGTTGTTGATATGATATTCTATCACACATTCTTTAGTGTGTATTTCCTGCAAACAAGGATATTCTTCAATACAACCACAGTAGTTGTCAAAGTCAGGAAGCGGACCCTGGTGCTTTATTACCTTCTAACCCTTAGACTCTACGCATGTTTCCCAGTTACCCCAACACTCTTTATGACAAAGAGAGTAGATAAACGATATATTTCGTTTCTTTCCAATCTCCTTCAACTTGAAACAATTTCTCAGTCTACCTTATCTTGCATAACTTTGTTACATTTGAATTTTTTGTTACTTTGTAGAAGGTCCTCAACTTGGATTTAGCTAATGTTTCTTCTTGCTCAGATTCAGGTTCTGTGTGTTTGGCAGGAGTAGGAGAGACGTTATGCTATATTCTTTCAACTGCCTCCTATCAGGGAGCACAGTTGTTGCTGTTGTTTTTTTCTATTGCTGGAGATTACTTTTGTCATTGGTCTGATGTAGTATCTGCTAGGTTTCACCCCTGTAAAACTATTCCCTTTCCATTTGTAATAAATAAACATTTTAAGGAAGGTAGCTTGAAACTACGTAACTATCCTATTCCTCATGAAACTTTAAATTTTATTATTAAATTAAATTACTATTACTTTTACTTTAATTATTTTAGTATGTATTTGGTGGTCTCTATTTTTCTCAGTGGGTTATAATTTGTTACTGTAAATATTTATTTTGATGCCCAAATTGTCTCCAGCTAAGTCCATGGCTTCTGCAGACATTAAGCTTGCTTCTGGGTCCTTTAAAAACAAAAAATCCTTTGAGCCAAAAATGGTCAGTGAGGAAAAGATAGGCTTTTCAGTAAACGGTGTCAGGAAAACTAGGTATCAAGAAAAATTGAACTCCATCTTATACCACCCACAAAAATTAACTTGAAATGTTTCAAATATTTATGTATAATACCTGAAGCTATATAAAACTCTTACAATAAAACACAGGGACAGAAACTCCTTGACACTGGTCTTGGCGATATATTTTTTTTTTTTTTGAAATGACACCAAAAGCACAGAGCAACAAAAGCAAAAATAAACAAGTGAAACTACTTTGGCTAAAAGGCTACAGAAAAAGAACAATGAATAAAAGAAGGGGAAACCTACAGAATGGGAGAAAATATTTGTACATCAGATAAGGGTTTATGTCTAGAATATACAATGCACTCATACAATGCAATAACAACAAATTAAATCATGTGATTAAAAAATGGGTAGAGGACCTGACTATACATTTTTTCTAAAGAAGGCACACAAATAACAAACAGATACATGGAAACATATTCAAGTTCTCTAATCATCAGAGAAATGCACATCAAAACCACAGTGAGATATCACCTCATACCTGTTGAAATGGCTATTATCAAAAAGACAAGAGAGAACCAGCGCTGGGGACATGTGGAGAAGAGGGAACCCTCTAGCGTTATTGGTGGGAATGCGAACCGGTGTGCCCATCCATTACACAAGCAGTATGGACAGTCCTCAAAAGACTGAAAATAGAACTACTATATGATTCAGTAATTCTACTTCTGGATCTAGATCTGCAGGAAATGAAATCATTATCTCAGAGAGATATCTGTACCCTCATGTTTATTACAGCAATATTTATAATACCCAAGATATGAAAACAATCTAAAAGTCCACTGATAAGGAAAATGTGAGATCTATCTATCTGTCCCCTGTCTGTCTGTCTGTCTGTCTGTCCATCCATCTACCTATCTAATGGGATATTGTTTAGTTGTAAAAAAAGGCAATACTTCCATTTGGGACACGTGAACGGACCCTGAAGCCAGTCAGATGGAGTACTGTGCGATCTCACTTTCGTGGAGTCTCAGAGACTCCAGCTCATGGTGGCTGCAGGGGCTGAGGGTGTGGGGAGGTGTTGGTCAAAGGGGACAGACTTTCAGTTACAGGATGTTCAAGTCCTGGAGATCTGATACACAGCGTTGTGACTGCAGTTAAAATGCTATATTATATACTAGAAAATTGCTAAGAGAATAGATCTTAAATGTTCCCCCACAGTGAGAAATCTGACCACCGCTATCCTAAGTAAACAGATTTGCTTGTTTATCGGTGCCCTGCTTGAAACAAACCTTGCACTGCCAATGCTGCCCCCTCTGCTCTGGTATCCCCTCGCCCTCCTCTGGGCACTAACACAACCCACCGGACCACACCCCTTAATATGGTCACTTTTCTCACTCCACCTGGACTCTGATGCCCCTACTGGACAGCTTTCCTGCACAGGCACCTTCTTCACCCTGCTCCCTCTTTGACACCCACCTCTGCGACCCTCAGCTTCCCTGGCTTGCTTGGTGCCATGTGATGGTTTTGGGTCTGAATTCCCTGGGAAAGGAAGAGAACAAGAAGGGGAAGAGTCATCTTTGTATTTAAAAAATTCAGGTTAACTAAACAAAAACATACTGTTTGACATTCTGTGGCTCCCTTTGGGATGCCGTATTTACCTTGATCTCTCTCACTACTGTTGGACACTTAGACATATTTTCCTCATTTCTCTTTTGAAACACCTTTTTTTCCCCCTCTTGGTTTCTAAGACAAAAGCAAGTCCTGATAATCTTTCTTTATTAATGACCACTTCCCCCCTAATCTTCTGCATTTATTTCTTTTCTTGTGCTCATTCCTTAAATAATGATGTTCTCCACATCTTGTCTCCAGTTCTCTTTTCCATGGGAAAGCTACCTGAGTGGGTTCACCAGTGCCCTGCATACTATTCACTTGAGAATCTAATTGCTGGGCTGGAATTATACATCTCAGAGACTTGAGTCCAGACGAGGCTCCTACTTCAGCAGCATAGCCCTGCAATAACATGCGTGGCCCCTGAACGCAGTGTGCCCTGGGCAATGAGCTGCAGGGTTGTCTGTGGTACAATGACGTAAACCAAGTTCTCATGAGCATATGGGTGGCTCTCATGTCCAGGCATAAGGCCAAGGTGCCACCAAGTTTTGGCAATGACTTAGTTACATGGACACTGCGTTTCCAAGTTGGTGTTTTGTAGCCCATGAGATGAGATGGCTATTACCACAGTGACCTAGCCTTTTTCAGAATTGAGAGTGGGTACTAAGCAAAGTTATGTGAAAAGGATGTGGACCCAGAGCAGGAGAGCAGAAGGCAAATTCAGGGGTATAGAGTGGGGGGTTGGCAGGAGTGTCCAAGCTAAGCAGGGCAGTGCTGGCGTCCTGGAAGATGAGGCATCAGAACTGGGCATGTATGGTGCCAGCGGTGAAAAAACAAGTGGTTGTGTTACCCAGTCTGCTCGTTTGAGGTCAGAATGCACTTTGTCAGCATGACCTTGTCTGTATTTCTCTTCATTAATCGGTGAAATTCCTCTTTGTTTTTCTGCAAAGGGAAAAAATAACAATACTTTCTTCTAATTTTAGAAATATGCAAATATATCCTTTGCACAAAGTATAAAACTGAGATGAAAGTAAGGAATTTCAACAATATAACAAATTGATGTGTTAATCCAACACAAATAAGAACAGAGAATTTCTATATCTTCTGTAGTCTTTGTCACTGTTTTTGATGAATCAATCTTAGATTGTCCATTTACCCTCAAAGGAGAAGCACGTGGTCCATTTCTCTTTTACTTGTTTGGATAAAAGATGCTTTTAGGACTCCTGAGCAGGTGCAGAGAAGCAATTCTTCTTTCCAGGATCAGGTAATTTAATCATAACTTCATGGCAACAGCATTAATGGGACTAAATAACATATTTTAAAAGAAGTCAAATCAACCAAAGAAGGAATTTGCAAATCATTCTGTCCCTGTCCTCATTTATGTCATTTTGGACATAACCTCAATGATAGAGAATAGGACGGGGTGAAAGGCCAGATGTGGAGGAATGAGAAAAACAAAATAGGCTGAACTCATCCCCAGCCTGGGCGGCATCTTAGCACTGAGGATATTTATCAGAGTTCCCCAGTGTGGTGGTGACAAATCCTTTTTCCTGGCTTCTTGCCTTACACAGGATTGATAAATAATGAGCTCAATATTTTAGGAAAGAATTAGTTCACTATCATGTCTTTCTGAAACATTTACTTTGGTTACTAGCCATTATTGATTTATATTTGAAATGCAATTTATTATGATAGCTATCTAAATCTCAGATTGAAGACAATGTGACACAATGCACAGACGCATGATACCTGTCCAATTGTACACAAGAAACCTTTTACACGAATGGTAACCGCTTTCTAATATTACCCCACAATTATAGTCTTTAAAATGTTTATTTTGATTTCATAGCAGATTTGAAAAATGTAAATTTCAGAGTTTTTTAGGAAGTTAGCTCTTCTTTCTCACATTGAATAGAGAAAGCATCCTACGGGGGGCGGAGGGGTGGGCGTAGGCAGACGGAAGCCCAGCGCTGCTCCTGGCTGGTCCTGCCAGGGCGGATCGCAGAGAAGAACCCCGGTTTGGAAGTCATCTTCTCAAACCGGTCTTTCTCACAGAACAACTGCCACCATTCAGAGATTAGTTATCTCTGTGCTGATTTATTATATGGAACAAAATAATCACAATTCTCTTCCTAATGAGCAGAAATATTTAAAAAAATGTTTTTGGATGTTGAAGGAGGAGAAGTAGCCAAAAGCATGGACAAATGCAATTGTGTAATATCTAGTAAATACCACTGTGCATCATAGACATTAAGTTCTCAATAACTTTCATCCAAAAGTGGGATTAATTTGATCCAAACCAGATGAATGAGGAAAGTAGCTACTGTGTAAATAATTCACTTGTTACTTGTCCAGATAGAAAACAAACCAGCTATAAATCATTTTTGGACTACTTAAAAGGCTTTCATAGTTTTGTCAGGATAACATTAATTTTTTGGACTTTTTAGAGTGTAATATTTTCCAGAGATAACTCTGAAGGGTTAGATGAGCAAATAGACACATAAAAATATTTTAAGCGATACGGCAGCAAATTTCTTCCCTACACTTTTTCGGTTTTAGGCTGGGGCTGTTATTTTCTAGGTAATGCTATTAAGGTGTTATTTTAAATAGGTATTTCATTTGCAGACCCAGTGTTCCATGACATGTCCACAGTGGAAAAAGGAAAGTCTTTGTGGTGTTTGCTTCAGACCACCACTTGTTGGCTCCATAACCATGATCTACGTCAGCGAAAAACAAGCAGTGAAGTGTTCGGTGAAAATCCTGTTCTGTAATCATCTATCAGTATATAAAGGATCAGGATTCCTGCCAGGTCCTTTCGCTGTTGTTCATCCCTGCCCCTGCCCCCTCCCCCCCAATTCATTTACACTTAGGATGGTTAAGATCTGTGAAGAGGAAGAGAGGAGGGAAGAAGGAGCAGGGTGTCTCTTTAGAGGCCGTTTGAGTCCCTTCCCCTCCAAACCCAAATTCTCTTCACAATATGTATCCCAGCATCTCATTTTCATTCTTTCTCCCATTTTCTTTGTACTAACCTTCTCTTTTAGGTTTAGGACCTGAGCTGAATTTTTAGCTCCCTCTACTTTCTCTTCCTGTCTTTCCTTGGATTCTGAAGCCTGAGATTTTTTTCAGTAAGTGATAGATTGGATCAGTTCTGTTTTATCCTGGGACTTCATATCCGGATGCCCTGGGGACAAAGGCAACTGAGAGAGTGCAGCAACGTTTTATTGAACATTAAAATGAGATATTTTCTTGAGACTAGGTTCTGTTTTACCTATTTTTATACTCCCCCTTCTGATGTATGGAGCAGTTAGCACAGTGCTCCACACACATTAAAAGGCACCGAATGAATAGTGGCTGGAAAATGGAATCAGATGTACTGGAGTCTAGGTCTGGCCCTCAGTGGTTGAACCACAGGGAACCTTTGTTTCCTCTACTATAAAACAAGAATAATACAGACCTTACTTAGTTATTATTGTAATGAAATAAGATATCTTATTTAAAAAGTGCCTTCCTGAGTTCCAAGAACATAGTAGGTTCTCAGTAAATATTAGTTCCCTTCTTTTGGGGCTAGTGATTTGATTTTTCTGAACTGCACTCTCCTTATTTGTCACAAGAAGATAATAGTGTTTCTTGGAACTTCCTGATAGAGTTTTTCTCAAGATTAAATAAGTTTAAGTTTGTAAAACTCCTTTTATAATATTAAAGAAATGAAGTAAGTCATTAAGGTATTCAAATCCTTATCAAATAGGTTAATAAACTAATGGACTCAAAAACTTAGGAACAAGTCTGTTGTTGAGAGATTCTTTTCAAGGACAAACTTTAAAAAATGTTTATGATTATTTGTGATTGATTAGTGTCTAAAATGTATAATGTGGTGGCTAATAGCAAAGTTGTGAGGCAATTCTGTTTGGGTTTAAATTCTGGCTCTAACACTTTCTAGACACAAGTATATAATCTTGGGCAACTTTCCATTGCCTTACTTTCCTTATTGGTGAGATGGCAACAGTAAGAGAGCTGATCTCACGGGGTTGAGATGGCTGGCTGAGAGAATGTATAGAACATGCTCTGAGCAGCGCTCGAGGAGTACTAACTACTCAGTATATGTCAGCTATCGCTTTTAATAGAAGCATTCCTTTTTGTGTGTTTTCATTTAAGTAAGGGATATGTCTTGACAACTTTAAATTGTTGGTAAGCTCCTTCTTTTCATACTTTTTTAATGGAAGATATATCACACCATGTTTTGATCCAAACAGAAGGAGTGTAATATTAAAAAAAAATGGAGGCAGCTGGAGATCCTTCACATCATTAAATTAACATTTTATGCAAAGGCTAAGTTTTTTTAATTTTTAAAATTATTGTCTGTTCTTTTTAACTATTGATGATCATAATAAAGTTGAAGGTCATTCTGGTAGAAAAAATTAAAATGTTAGGACAATGTCTTCTTAGTTGAAATAAACAGAAATACACATCAAATTGTGTGAGTTAGGAAGGGACTTTTGTGGATGAATACTAGGCATTTCACAGAATCCAAGGACAACCAGGCCATGGGAGCGCTAATTCCAGGAGCAGATTAGTGCACTTAGTCCCTTTTACTTTTCGCTGTGTGCTAGCTCTTCTTACCTCTCCAGAAACGTGCTTCCACTGCCTTGGCTTGAACTGGGTCTTCCTGCCGGGCCATGGTGTGAGGTCATGAAGAAAAAAATGGCTGCCAAGAGACCACCACGAATAGGTGGTGTGGACCTCAAAAGAGGAGCTGACGGTGGCTGAGCAGCACTCGGAGGGTTTTACTAGAGTAGATTTTCACATAAAATGATTTATATTATAATGCCAAAACAGAAAACCTTTCAGTGTCATAACTTTTGAAGAATTGTTTTTAAATATCCATAAGAGTAATAATAATTCTGTACTTCAATCAGCTACATGTATTATTCCAAAATGGGAAATGCTCATTTGGTTACTGACTGAAAATGTATGAGCTTCAATGTGTTTTTGATAAGTCTGTTTTGAATGGAAAGCTCAATACTGTTTAATATTCATTTTAAAAGCCAAATAAAATATAAAAAATTATTTGAATTTTAATAGTGGGCCAGAAAATGATGCATAGCAAAATTCCTATAAACTTATGAAACCTTTATATTTCAAGTTGATCATTTGGTGTTTCAAGTAGAATTTGTACTCATGGAGTAGCTACAATAACTCACTTATGTAAATTACGGGTTGGCCACATCTTTAGTCTGCCCCCAAATTGTTTTTGGAGGCATCTTAATCTCTTCCAGCTTGATGGGAGTTGGCGGACAAGGCAGCAGGGAGCTATTGTGGATTTTTCTGTTGATTTCGGGCCAGAGCCCTTCTCCTGTCCTGAATTAGCTTCATTGACAACATTTCCCTTACCACTACCCTTTCCCCCAGACTCTATTTTAAGATTTTAAAGGTTCCATTGTATCCAAAGAGCTTAGATTTGAGAAGTGAGTTGAGAAGTAAGAATCTGGAAGAATGAGTGAGAGGAAGAAGACCAGAGGACCAAGGACAAAATCTTTAAAGTTTACAAGTTTAGATAAAGGACAAAATCTTTAAAGTTTACAAGTTTAGATAAGTTCTTATTAGCCTGATAACATCTTAGCACTTTAGCACATAACACAGAAATATGTTTATGTATATATTTTATACAGATATGTGTGTATGCTGTATAAAATAAAGCACGTGACATTTATCTTCAGTATTTTAGTAGCACTGATAGTTTGCAAAGAAATAATATATGAGGTCTCTGGCTAAAATTACTAATCTGAATTTAGCAATTCAGATTATTAGAACATGCAGGGATTTGGCAAGCGCAGCACTAAACAAATTAGCAGATAAAGACCTTAAAATAGCTCCCCACTGGACAGCCAGAGGGGAAATAGAATTCTGTGCTCCATCCTTCTGAGCCATCACCAGGGTCCACCCATAATCAACTACGATGATGAGGGAGAAAGACATGGGTGCACATGGCCGCAGCAGGAAGTTTCAGTGACATTATTACAGAACTGGCAAGAGTCCCTGAGTAACCTGTAGGCTCTAGAAGTGGATGACAGGTATCCATGGAAACTCAGTCAACATTGGGAACTGCCACTCAACCTTCTCCAAATGTTAATCTCAACAGAAAGAACATGTTTAAGGTGTTTGTTTCCTAAAAACAAAGAAAACGAATAAACAAAGAAATGAAAAACAAAGTAGCAGACAGAGCCTCTACAGTGGTTTATTTTGCATATTGACTTAATTGATGGTTGATGTCAAGTAGTGCAAATAATTGATGATGGTGGTAAAATCAGCCACCATGTTCCAAGTCATGAAGACTCTTTTACCAATCATTAAGAGAGAGATGATCATTTAGAAGTACTCATGCAGCCTTGGAGGAATCTGGCATTGGATGATTAGATCTGATTCTTCTCTTTATGGTAGAGCTTATTTTCAAAGAACAAGAGACTTCATAGTTTACTCCAAGCTGCTGTAATCGTTGATATAACACACGTGACCTTTCAGAATTTTATAGGTTTGATTTCTTTAATCAAGTATCTGATTCTTTGCAGACAAAAACTGAGTCCAGGAAGTTTTCCATTTATAAAATGAGCATGTAAAATGAGATGATCCATACTCTTAGAATGTATGTCTTGTAAAGGGCATTTAAGGCTCCATGAATAGTAACTGAATCTGTCTGCAAAGATTCATGGAAAGAGGCAGTAACTTGATTTTGAAAGTGAATTCTATAAGGTTATGATCTAATTGGGAGGAACTGAGAATATAGAATTTGCTACAGGGGATCATGAAGTTAGAAGTTAAAAAAAAACCAAGGAAAACAAAATGGGGGCTCTCAAAAAGAAAAACAAAACCCACTGTGTTTTGCCCTTTACCCATGTATATTTACTTCTTAAGTTTTGCTACTGTTAAGAGTATGCTCTGGGTCTTTTCATTCTTGTTTTAGGCTTTCTTGGACGTTGGGTTATGTTTTCCAAAACCAATATAGGGGTTTTCTTACAAGGTTCTGTGATAAAAAAGTTATAATCTCAGCTATTTCAGTATAATTTTTTCCTACAATCCGTAATTTGCTCTATTCATGCCTATGTACCTGGCACATAGTTAGTACTTTAAAAAAAGTTTATCAAATAAATTCTATTCAGAGAGAAGTCTCTCATCATTTGAATAGCCAACTGCTTCAAAATATACTGAAGCCTGAATATGAACTTATTCTGGTGCCTACTGCCTAAATAAATAATTGAGTCACTAGATTTATTTATAGTAAAGAAGACAAATTTGGCCCAAGTTAACTCTATTTTAATAGCTCTTTATTTTAGCTCCCTTCCCCTCTCCTGCTGTTTGTTTCCAATGTCTCTCTTCTTTTTTAAAAGTATATTCTATTGATTATGCTATTACAGTTGTCCTATTTTTTCTCCCCTTTATCCCCCCTCTGCCCTGCACCCCCCCAACCTTCCACCATTCCCCAGCCCCCTTAGTTCATGTCCACAGTTTGTACATGTAAGTTCTTTGGCTTCTCTATTTCCTATACTATTCTTAACCTCCCCCTGTCTATTCTATGCCTATCAATTATGCTTCTTATTCTCTGTGCCTTTCCCTATCCCCATACTGC
>PVJI01017299.1:0-36032 GCA_004026765.1 Micronycteris hirsuta
CATGTTCTAGTAGAACTTGGTTTGCAAAAACAAGGAGTGGGCTGGATTTAGCCCATGCAGTAGAGTTTGCCATCACCTAAAATTATTACTGCAGATCAATAAATGGTGTTGACAAAAGAATAGGAAATAGATAAGAAGAGGAAGTCCAGGAGTTGAATGTCAGTATGTATGAAAATAGAATAGAAGGGTGGTATTTTAATTTAATGAGAAAAGAATGATAAATTCTATTTGTAATTAATAATGTCAGTATGTCTAATGTCCATTAAGAAGAAAGGTAATTAGGCCCTTAGCCACATTATTTACAAAAGTATGTACATGTTGGTTAAATAATTAAGTATGCAGAATAAAGCAATAAGAGTCTTAAAAATACTTCATATAATCATGTGCATCCAGTGATTTCAGAAGAGTTTCTAATAAACACAGAATGTTTAGAGGAAAAGGGTGTCTTTGGCTAAATAAAAATTACAACTTTTGTGCAGTAAAATATTTCAAAAACAAAGTGAATAGACAAATGATACACTGGGACTAATATTGCAATGTAGGTAACAGGAAGTACATACAGTTTAACAGAAAAGACAATCCAGTCGCAATATAGGAAAGGGTGGCAGTGAGTGACTGTGTCCTCCTAACATATTCTTGCCTTGTTTGTCAGTAACAGAGACCTGTTGTTAAGTCAGCCATTCTACCAAAAATGTAAAATACTATATTTAACAAACTATACGTAACTATGTGCAGCAGTATCTACCTTCTAGCCAGTGTAATATAGGCAGGAAAAACAAATATGTGCATTTAAGAATGATTTATTGTAAAGGAAGGGAGCACTTAACTCTTCTTCTTTCTGCTTCTAGGTGTCTGGTAATTAATGACTAAAATCCCAGCCTGTGACAGTGCCCAGAGTAGAACACAGTGGCATGGCAGAGTCCACAGTGGACCCAGAACCCAGGTCACAGCAGAAGTCCACCAATACCTGCACTGCCTACTGCTATAGCTCTCTTGTAACAAATAGAATCAACCTTCTATATGGGTTAATGTACTATTATTTAAATGTTTTATTTAATGCACCCAAATCTAATTCCAATCAACAATAAGAAAATGAATCCCATAAAAACAAAATGAACAGCCAATAAATACAGAAAAAGATGGTCAACTGAAATTAATAATAACATGTTAGGTAATATATATCAGACTGATAAAAATTTAAATACTTGATAATAATAGCAGATGGCCTGGATATTAGGGGACACTCACAATAGTGCCAGAGGATTGTGATTTTTGATAGACTTTTTAGAAACCAAATGGATAACATTAACAAAAACTTTAACCCAAAAACTCCTTCCTGGGAAGCTATCCCATTAGAAAAATAATAATTTAAAGATGTAACGGTTAAATATAGGTTCTGTGTTACAGTACATTTATAGTGATAATGGAAACAATGCATATGATATCAATGAGTATATGGAATATATTATTACCAGATTTATTGTACAGGAATTTAAGAAGTAAATTGGAGGTACAATAGTTGACAAGATTTCCACAGGTACCTTTAAGTTGTGTGTGTGTGTGTGTGTGTGTGTGTGTGTGTGGAGTTTGGGTATGTTTGATAGATATGAAAAACATTTGTCTTGCACAATACAGAAAAATGATGTATGTATAGACTATATAAATATCATTTAGTACAAATGTGTAAACCTATATAATTGTGTATGAGACATATGAGCATAATGAGAAATATGAAATTATAAGCATAGTCCCATGATTACCTAGGGTAGAGAAAAAGTCTGATGTGAGTAGATCTAAGCAAAGAAGAAAAAAAGTATTACACTATTCAGGAAAAAGTGTGTACAATGGCTTATCTAATACTATCATCACTATGTCTGTGTATGGGTGTGGGTGTATGTATGTGAAAATGAGGAAGAAATAATCGCCAAAATACCAATAGCTATTTCAGAATGATTACTAAAAATATTTTATAACACAAACTAATATTGTAGAAACAAACAAGTGAACCAGTCAAACCACATAATAACTTATCCTTATAACTAATGGATGATACATATAGCTGACTGCCCTGCATATGTCACTTCACAAAGTATCTCAAATCTATCCTTTGTTTTTCAAGAGCACTTGATTCATGAGCAGACCAGAGCCAGAAACCTAATTATTACCCAAAGAATAGGGAAGTTCATGATCTTCACACTACTGGATTTGGTGGCTACAGTATTTAAAAATCAGCCAAGGAAGTGAGTTGGTAGGAGGAAACTTGTCTTTAAAATTTACAATTTGCAAACCTAGGAAAAAGCTTACGAATTGATTAAAAAATTCTTTTAAAAAAAGTGAAAAGATAAGAAATTCCCCTAGCAACTGATACAATAGGTGACACGACATTTTGGACAAGAAGATAAAGAAAATGATGTCAAGTATAACAACAAGTCCAGAAAACTGAGGTGAAATTCTCATTGGAGGCTAGATACAAGCTACATGGTACCAGATATAAAGTACTGAGATGAGACAATGGAAGAGGAAAATCACGTGGCTACTCTGCAAGTTGTAAACAACTCCCCAAACTACAGCTGTGGCTGCTGCCATCTAAAGATGGCTTCTATATAAAGAGAATAAAACAACATTCTCAATTTAAATCCAGAGAAATATAATCTAATAAGCATTTGGAAAGAACTATTTTGTCCACTGTTGGCCCACAGACTTCTTTAAAAAAAAATTATTGTCCTTCAGAAATAACCAAGATCAGAGCAGAATTAAATGACATAGAGACTAAAAGAGCAATCCAAAGGATCAATAAATCTAGGAGCTGGTTATTTGAAAAGATAAACAAAATTGACAAGCCTTTAAGCAGTCTTATCAAGAAAAAAAAGAGAGAGGGCCCAAATAAACACAATCAGAAATCAGAAATGAAAGAGGAGAGAGTAAAACTGACACCACAGAAATACAACGGACTGTAGGAAATTACTACACACAACTATATGCCAAGAAATTTGAAAACCTGGGTGAAAAGGACAAATTTACTAGAAAAAAATAATCTCCCAAAACTGAATGAAGAAGAAGTAGAAAGCCTGAACAGACTGATAACAGCTACTGAAATCAAAGCAGTAATCAAAAACTCCCAGAACACAAAAGCCCTGGACTGGATGGTTTCATAGGAGAATTCTACAAAACATTTAAGGAAGAGCTAACCCCTATCCTTCTCAGACTATCCCAAGAAATATAAGAAAAGGGAAGACTCCTAAACTCTTTTTACAAAGCCAGGATCATCCTAATTCCAAAACCAGATAAAGACACAACAAAGAAAGAAAACTGTAGGCCAATATTGTTGATGAACATAGAGGCTAAAATCCTCAACAAAATATTGGCAAACTGCATCCAGCAATACATTAAAAAAATCATACACCATGATTGAGTGGGATTCATCCCAGGGATACCAGGATGGTACAATAACCACAAATAAATAAACATAATACATCACATAAACAAAAGCAAAGACAAAAATCACATGATCATATCGATAGATGTAGAAAAAGTATTTAATAAGGTACAGCACCCATTTATAATAAAAACACTCAGCAAAGAGGGAATAGAGGGAGCATTCCTCAACATAATAAAGGCCATATATGTGAAACCTACAACCAATATCATATTCAATGGGAAAAAACTAAAAGTTTTCCCCCTAAGAACAGGAACAAGACAAGGTTGTCTGCTTTCATCACTTCTATTCAACATAGTATTGGAAGGCCTAGCCACAGCAATCAGACAAGAAAAAGAAATAAAAGGCATCCAAATTGAAAAGGAGGAAATAAAAGTGTCATTGCAGATAACATGTTAGAGGACATAGAAAACCCTATAGGTGCCACCAAAAAACTACTCGACCTAATAAGTGAATTTGGTAAAACAGCATGATTCAAAGTCAATATTCAGAAATGAAAGGCATTTTTATACACCAACAATGGAAGCTTAGAATGAGAAATCAGGAAAAAATCCCATTTGCTATAACAACAAGAAAAATAAATTATCTAGGAATAAAACTTACCAAGGAAGTGAAAGACCTGTACTCAGAGAACTATACAATACTGAAGAAAAAGATTAAGGGAGACACAAATAAATGGAAGCATATACCATTGTCTTGAATTGGAAGAATTAACATTATCAAAATGTTCATAGTACCCAAAGCAAGTTATAGATTCAATGCAAGCCCTATTAAAATACCAATGATCTATTTCACAGATAGAAAACATATATTTCAAAAATGTATATGGAACCATAAACAACCTCAAATAGCTTCAGCAATCTTGAGAAAGAAGAACAAAGTAGGATGGATCAGAATATCTGATATCAAATTATATTACAAAGCCACTGTAATCAAAACAGACTGGTACTATCATAAGAACAGACACATAGAACAGAATAGAGAGCCTAGAAATGAACCCATGTATCTATGGTCAATAAATATCTGACAAAGGGGGAAGAAGCATAAAATGGAGTAACAATAGTCTCTTCAACAAATGATGTTAGGAGATCTGGACAACTACATGCAAAAAAAAAAAAAAAAAGAAAGAAACTTGAACACCAACTTGCACCACACACAAAAATAAACTCAAGATGGATCAAAGACTTAAATATAAGTTGCAACACCATAAAAGTCCTAGAGGAAAATCTCAGATATTCCATGCAGCATTATTTTCACCAATATATCACCTAGAGCAAGGGATATAAAGAAAAGAATAAACAAATGGGACTTCATCGAGTTAAAAAGCCACTGCACAGCTAAAGAAAACATCAGCAAATGAAAAGGGAATGGACTGTATGGGAAAATATGTTCACAAATGATACCTCAGACAAGGGTTTGATCTCCAAAGTATATAAAGAACTCTCACAACTCCATTCCAGGAAGACAAACAACCCAGTTAAAAAATGGGGAAAGGACCTGAACAGACACTTCTCCAAGGAGGACATACAGAGGGCCCAGAGACATAGGAAAGGATGCTCAATGTAACTAGCCATCAGAGAAATGTAAATTAAAGCTACAATGAGATGTTACTTCATATCAGTCAGAATGACCATCATAAACACATCATCAAACAACAAGTGCTGGTGAGGTTGTGGGGAAATGGGAACCCTAGAACACTGTTGGTGGGAATGCAGACTGGTGTAGCCACTGTGGAAAACAGTATGGAATTTCCTCAGAAAACTAAAAATGGAACTGCCTTTTAACCCAGCAATTCCACTGCTGGGAGTATACCTTAAGAGCCCTGAAACACCAATCCAAAAGAAGCTATGCACCCCAACGTTCACAGCAGCACAATTTACAACAGCCAAGTGTTGAAAACAACATAAGTGTCCATCCGTAAATGAGTGGACCAAAAAACTGTTGTACACCTACACACTGGAATACTAAGCATCAGAAAGAAAGAAGGAGTTCCAACCCTTCACAATAGCATGGATGGGACTGGAGAGCATTATGCTGAGTGAAATAAGCCAGGCAGTGAAAGACAAATACCATATGATCTCACCTATAAGTGGAACCTAATCAGCAAAACAAAGAAGAAAAATATAACCAGAGACATTGAAATGAAGAACAAATTGGCAATAACCAGAGGGGATGTGGGAGGGGAAAATGGCGGGGAGAGGGGGAAGAGTTGTCAGGAACATGTATAAAGGACACATAGCAAAACCAAAGCAGGGTAGGATCAAGGGTGGGAAGAGAGGAAGGCTGGAGTGGGAAAGGGAGTGGTAGGGGGAAAATGGAGACAACTGTACTTAAACAACAATAAAAAATGTGGAAAAAAATCAAAATCGTTGAATTTTTGTATACCCATTTTAACCTTGAAGATGAAAGAAAATATTCAAAAATTTGGCATATTATCCTTTATTATTTTAAGAAAGGTAAAAATACAACTGAAATGCAAAAACAAACAAAGAAACAAAAAAAAAGATTTGTGCAGTGTATGGAGCAGGTGCTGTGACTGATTGAATGTGTCAAAAGTGGTTTGTGAAGTTTCTTGGTACTATTGACATTTTGGCCAAATAATTCCTTACTGTGGGGCTGTCTTATACATTGAAAGATGTTTATTTAGCAGCACCCATGGCCTCTACCCACTAGAAGACAATAGCGGGAAATAGCTGGCATTCTCAAAATATCCAAGTCAATAAAGTTATTGGTGAAAATGAAAAAAGTGCCTTTTGATTTTATGGACAAAACTGAAGGGAATTTTTGGCCAACCCATATATCAGCTTCCTAAGAAGAGTTACCTCTTTTACCTGAAAACAATAAATATTTTTTAATCCTCATCAGAAGACATGCTTATTAATTTTATAAGGAGAGGAAGGGAAAGGGAGAGAGAGAGAAACATCAGAGAAACATTCAGAGAAGCGTTGATTAGTTGCCTCTGGTATGCTCCCAGATCGGGGATTGCACCTGAAACCCAGGTGTGCCCTGACTGGTGATCAAACCTGCAACCTTTTGGTGTATGAGACAATGCTCCAACCAATAGTTACCCAGCCTGAGCAAAAATGCAGATCTTTAAAGTGATATAAGTTGTTCTTAATTCCAGGAAATTCATACTTGTGGGAGCCACCTAGTTTCAGAAGGACAATGAATTAAATATGAAAATACTTAAAAATAAAATAAATATTCTGAGGAGAGTTAAATTTGAAAACTTTTCACTTCCCACATATAATAAAAGATAAAAAGGATATTCAACCCCTTATGACCCTGGAGAAGGAAGTAATGACATCATGAACACTTAAGCTAACTATAAACACAGCAAAACAAAGAAAGGGGAAGCCATAATGAGATATTTTTTCCTGAGGAAAATCAAATTTAAAAAGCAGCAGTTCTCATATATTGGAATGTTAAAAATGTGTACATTCTTTCTGACCCCAGAGACTAGATTCGTATCCACCATCTACACTTAAACAATTCAGAGGTAGGCAAAAGGAAATTAACAGTCTCGATTAAGTGGTCTTCCTTGTCTCCCACTTCAGAGAGAAGACTTGGAATTGAACAGAGGATACGGCACCTCAAAGTGAGACACTATACATTGTTACGCTGAGTTTTAATTCAGGTAAGAGCTTAGTATTCTGAGAAGTCAAAAAAGGACATAGATATTGTTAACAGTGTTTATTGCAAAGTAGAGAATTAGTACCTCCCATTTTAATTAAGAAACCAAAATACATGAAGGTCAAATTCCTCCAAAGGAATAAAACTTACACTATCATAGTGTTATGTAAAAAGAATAGTCATGATAATGCTGATAAAACACTTTGACATTTATTGTACCACCTGGCGGTATCACCATTGGAGAAGGACAAGTGCTGGGTTCCAAAGGGTTTTACCATGAAATGATCATCAAGTCTGGAGAAATGTATGCAATATTCAAGACAAGTATTTATAAGTAGCCATTTTTCTCAGAGGAAAAACAAACAGCAAAACTGCTGTGTGTTGCAACTCTTTTAGCTGGATTTAGCAGTGTTCAAAGAACATGTCTTCCTGTCACTGCTCTGAAAGCCATTCTGTGTAATGGAAGAAATGTACTAAAAAATGAAACTGGTCAAATAGACTGTAAAAATGCATTTTAAAAATAAGCAGCAAAATGTTTTCATTTCATGGACCTGGAGAATAATTTGATTATTCAAGATGAAAAAAAATTGTGCAAAGTTCAATGCTAGTTTATAGAAAAGTTTTCTTCCAAGAAGGAGCCGTTTTTGAGGAAACCATTAATTATATTAAATTCCTTATTGCCATATAATCACATAAAGTATAAAGGATAACTAGTCATCAAATATCACTACACATTATCACACTATAAATATTGGCACAGATTCAGAGAACAGACTGACAGCTGTCACAGGGTAAGGAGATTGGGCAGCTGGGTGAAAAAGGTGAAGTGATTAAACAACAACAAAAAAAATCATAGCCACAGACAACAGTATGGTGATTATCAGAGGAAAAGGAGGAGGGGGAGGTAGAACAGGGTAACGTTGGTATAAATGATTATGTAAGGAGACTTGACTCAGGGTACTGAACACACAATACAATAATACAGATGAGGTATTATAGAATTGTACACCTAAAGCCTATAAAATTTCATTAACCAACATCATCTCAAGAAATTCAATAAAATAAAATGAAAATAATAAGTAATAAAAATAAAATATTGGAAGGAATTAATTGAAATAATTTAATTTTTAGATACTGATTAATTAACAACTACATTCCATTTGCAGATAAATATAGATATCATCATTAGCCTTGCTTAGATAGTGACAGAGCAGTTTTAAGTATTCCTAATTTTTAAATCTGGATTTTCATTCTTTCTTCTTTAAATCTTTCTAGGATACCTAAAAGTCTCTTCCAATAATTAAATCAGACACTGGAATTTGATAGTGGTACAAGAGTGCCACTATATGAAAAGATAGTTGGTTTACTTAAAGTCTATAAAAATATACTTTGCACTATTTCAGCTTGGAAAAAGGGGGCTGTTTCACCAAGTCATTTTTCCCTTATAATCCAGGGGTAAGAAATGTATACACTTAAGTAGTATCATATATTTACATGTCTCCAGGGAGTACTATGAAAATTAATAATATGCTTATAAACCACAGCAAGCCCTTGAATAGAAGCCGGCTGATTTATAAGCAGAATTCTAGTAATTATATATATACTGTGCCAGTTTAAATTAAAAGTGTGGACTGTATGTGAGGTATCTGATGGATCATTTAGTCATTCTCCTGCCAGTCCTCCTCCTTCTCAACTCAGTCTTAATCCTCCTTAGTCTCTCACTACTTTGCACCCTTCACCACTGGGTGCTTCTAATATCTCCATTGATTCTTTTTTTATTTTGATATTTCAATTCATTTTTTTATTGTTTTTCAAGTACAGTTGTCTCCATTTTCACCCCACCATGCGCCCCCGTCCCACTCATCCCCGCCTCCCACCCTCAAACCTACCCACTTTGGGTTTGTCCATGTGTCCTTTACACATGTTCCTTGATGGGCCTTCCCCTATTTTCCCCCAATATTCCTCTCTTCCCTCCCATCTGGTTACTGTCAGTTTGTTCTTTATTTCAATGTTTATCATTATATTTTGCTTGCTTGTTTGTTTGTTGATTAGGTTCATTTATAGGTGAGATCATATGGTATCTGTCTTTCACTGTCTGGCTTATCTCAGTTAGCTTAATGCTCTCCAGTTCCATCAGTGCTGTCACAAACGGTAGGAGCTCCTTCTTTCTTCCGCTGCATAGTATTCCATTGTGTAAATGTACCAAAGATTTTTTATCCGCTCATTTACCGGTGGGCATTAGGTTGCTTCCAGCACTTGGCTATTGTAAATAGCACTGCTATCTCCACTGATTCTTTGCTATCATTCTTGTGAGCTACAACTGAAAATCTTACTATGTAATTCTCATTTGAATCAACTCACTCCCTTCTGGTGACATTGCAAGTCAACTAAGTCCTTTTTACCACCAAACTTTCATCACTTCCTTCTCTACATTTTTGCTTTTGCAGAAACCTGGAACTTCCTAAACATCAACAGCCATCTTTTCCAAGTGCTCCTATGGTCTCTCCCGGCTCCTAATTATGGGAGAGAAAGTTGTGAGGGTCACTTCTTGTTAGCCAGGTCACTTCTCATTTAAAATGTTGGCAGAAGAATGGAAAGAACAGACTCCTTGTGTCACCCTGACCAAATGAACTTCTGAGCTGTGACGTCTTCATTTGTAAAATAGAAAAAAAAAAAAAACCCTCAAAATTTCTATGCTTTACCTACTTGTGTTTATAGATGGAGTCCTATTAATAATAATTACCAAGATTTCACTTAAATTCTCCCTCCTTTGTTCACATGGCATCTTTATCCGTCTACCAAATCAACATGGAATCTTCAGAATAAGACTGCCATATGATCCAGCAATCACACTTAGGGATATTTAACCCAAGAAAATAAAATCACTGCCCTGAAGAGATATATGCACCCCTATGTTCACAACAGTCAAGACATGAAAACAAGTGAAGCGTCCAT
This sequence comes from Micronycteris hirsuta, assembly GCA_004026765.1. Lineage (NCBI taxonomy): Eukaryota > Metazoa > Chordata > Mammalia > Chiroptera > Phyllostomidae > Micronycteris > Micronycteris hirsuta. Next base: position 10,025 of record PVJI01017299.1, read on the forward strand.
CGACAGATGAATGGATGGAGAAGATGGGGTACATATACAATGGAGTACTACTTGGCTACAAAAAGAAGGAAATTCTGCCATTTGCAACAATACAAGTGAAACTCGAGGGCATTATGCTAAGTTAAATAATTCAGACAGAAAAAGACACATACTGTACTATCTAACTCATATGTGGAATCTTAAAAAATAAACAACAGCAACAAATTCACAGAAACAGTGTGGAATGGTGGTAGCTAGGGGTAGAAGGAGTGTGGCAAATAAGTAAAGGGGGTTGAACGGTAAAAATTTCCAGTTATAAAATGAAAAAGTTCTGGGGATCCAAGGGGCAGGGTGGTGACTACAGTTAATAATGCTGTATTATATACTGGAAAGCTGTGAAGAGAGTAGATCTTAAAAGTTCTCACCACACACAAAAGGTAACTATGGGAGGTGAAGGATATTAACTAACTCATTATGGGAATCACATTGTATACCTTAAAGGTTGTATGTCAATTAGATCCCATTAAAGCTGGAGAAAAATTATAAAAGAAAAGAAAAAGACTTATATCTCCCTTACATTACATCACGGTGCTCTACTAGGTTCTGTTGCAATTAACTGTTTGGTCAGGCATCACCTAATTTAAGGTGGAGACCTTGATAAAAGGAAATTTCTGGAAAAGTAGATATGGGATAGGGCTTGAGGCTCTGCTTTCCTAAAACGCTCACAGATGATGCTGATACTGCCGGTCCACAGGCCAAATCTGAGGGGTCACAGACTTTCAGATCATTGTGTTAAACCCAACTGTTCCCTCTCATGTCTGTGATGCTATCACCACCACCCTGAGCCTTTTCCATAATTAATGGTCTTGGTTATCTGATTCAAAATTTGAGGGTATTTATCTCCCCATCACATTATTACTTGTTTCCCTAAAAATTACATAGTTTATTACAACAGCCTCTTCCTCTGAAAATAGGACACACATAGATCCATGCAGCCGAGCTAAGAAAAGATTGCATCCACGAAATCAGAAACTTGCATTTGATAACTAGTGATCTTTGATGATCCCACTTTAGCCTAGCATCTTCGTTTTAGGAGACATTCTCTCCCAGGAGAATCCTGAATCTTCCTTATACATTATCTTCTGTAAGGGGCAGCCCAATAAGTTTACAGTATAATCCTGGTCTAACTTTAGTAGAAGGGAATAGTGTAATAGAAGATTAGGTATCCCATTTATACTAATTACCTTGAAGGGTTGTTATATGAATTAAAAATGATGTCCACCATGTGGTTTATAGTGTGTGTTTAGTTAGTGTCATCCATTGTCCATCAATACTTAGTAATCATTTGAAGTGATAAATATCCAATAAAACAACGTTTCCCTTAGGGGTCATAGTTCTACATTAGAAGTTAGCTCATTAGCAAATCCTTAGTTTGAAAATGCGTTTACTCATATATCCAGCAGATACATAATGAGTACTAAATATGCATCAGGGATATACCAGAAGATAAGTGAGACAAAATTCACTGACCTCATGGAGATAATATTCGGGAGGGGGAATTAGAATTAAACATTTGTGTGACCTTTTTGTTTTGCATTAGCTATGATCACAGTCCCTAGGTATAATAAGCTCTTAAGTGTGCATACCTAAGCCTATATCATCAAAATCACTGCCCTCATCTTCACTATCACAAAGAAGAGAGAAAAGCAATCATCTTATATTCTAATCTTAACTGTTTTCTAAGAGATTTGTGTTTCTGGACAAGTAATTCACCTTATTGACTACAAGTGTCCTCACCTATAAATTATGGGCATTGTACTATTTAACTTTAAATTCCTTCCTAACCTTATTAATCTATGATATTATTATACCACTCTCTCCAAATCCTCAAAACTAGGATCTATTTTCTCCCTCCTTAACACATTCCAGAACGTTTATGTTTCTCTTCCACTCCACATTTTCAGACATCTGTCCTAACTCTGAGAATCACACTGTGCTGCTACACAGCAGCCTGGTTTTAAAATTTCTCCCCTTCGAGCCATCTGTAATAATATTCACTCCACATCAGTCACCTATGCCTTGCACAACCATGCTTTGTAACTTGTCGTCTCATACCATATTCCAATGCCAAGGTTTCAAACATCTTTTCACTCTCAGATTTCACAAAGTGAAATCTTTCCTCTTCATCGTTATCATAAATTTCAAACTAAATACCTTCTAATTCACTTAACTCTATGGGCCATTTTTAGCTTCTCTTATTTCCTCTAAAGTGCACAGGCAGTCATTTCCATGCAATCCTTCCTTTTCTCCACAGTTAGGTTCTGTGATACCACCAACAGTGGCCACCAGCCCCTCTCTAAACACACTCATCCACTTTCCCACTGCCTTCACTGGGGTGCAGAGCATGGACGGAGAAAGCATCAACACCATGCATCTATTCCACCAAAAGATTGTACCTAAGAGCAAATAAAATCTTATTATTGCTTTCAAATTTCTTTTGTAACACCTTACTGATGACTTTTTTCCTGATCTGTAAATCCTCTCCCTTTTCTCTTTCTTGACAAATTGTCTCCCTTCCTCTTCTCCTAATACGGAGTCTACTGATACACTTTCCACCTTCAGTTTGTTTTCTCATCCTTGAAACAGACAAAAGTGTGCCTTTTTCCTTTTTTATGCCTTGCTCCCAACTTTAATGTTTTTATTTCTCTCAGTGCTCTCTGTAATATATCATCCTGCCCTTTTAATTTCACTATTGGCTATACCTACAAAAGAAGTGCATGCCATTTCCTGAATATTATCTGGTGTTGACTCTATTCTCTGCAGGGCCTCTTCCATACAATGTTAATGTCACACATAGATGAGGAAGCACATTCATGAACTATATGATTTTTATACTGACTTCAATCAAAGTCAGCTGAAAATAAAACAGCCTTGCTATACCCTATAAGTTCCTAATTTCATAAAATATCTTAACCCTTAAAGATGCACCAAATTCTTCCTGAAATAACCGTCTTTGTGAACTACAAAACCTCTTGCAAAACTCCTCCCTTATATTATTTTGACATGTTTTCTATTTTTTTCTACAGTTTATCTCATTTTCATGTGGATTAAAAAAATGATATCCTTACCTTGATGAGGGGCAGTTACCAAGGCAACTGCGAAAGAGGTGTGAGCAGGTCAACTTTCCACACCACCCTTGCTCTACCTGTATCATGCAGTTGAGACCCAGCTCCCCAGTGTAACTGCGGCCGCACACCAGCAGCATTTTGTCAAATAAAAACCCATTTGAAAAGCAGAACTTCAAGCCCTACTGTAGAGCCTTACTAGGTCAGCATCTTCATTTCCACAAAACCCCCAGGTGATTCCTGTACACATTGTTTGAAATGCACTGATCTCATTCTCCTCACTTCTCTGGTGATAAAAAGGAAAAGAGAAGAAATTCTGCAAGTTTGTCATTTACTTTTTCTTGTTTTGTCTTTTTTCAAACTCTCCTCAACTGACGCACAATTAAAACTTATCAGAGTGTCCGGTTTTATTTCTACAAACTTTGTTTTTTCCCCATTTTTGATACAATAGATCTGATGAGTACCCCATACACTTACCTACTTAACGGTTTTAATCAGCAAACTTATAACCACCCGTTCACACATTGTCCTATATAGGTGGTTACCACCCATCTGCCCATTAGTTCTTAATTTATAAATCTTAGATAGTAACATCAAACAAATTTTAAATTGGAAGGGGTTTGAAGGTCATTAATGAACTCCCCTTATACTGTCTAGCACAAAGTATGCTCTTAATGAATATTTACTGAATAAAGGAAAAAAATACAAAAATCAAACTGCTTTTACAGAGAATAAATGACTCTCTCTCAGATGCCAAACAAGGACTAGAATCCAGCCTCTGATGTCCTCCCCAGCTCTCCTTGCTCTTGATTGTGGAGTTCAGTTCTTGTTCTCTTCCATGTCCGATAGCACTGATCTCCACCTCAGCTGCAGAAAAGAGCCACCTGAGAGCCTTAAAATGCCGATTCCTGAGACTCAAATCTCCAGGCTCTGATTTGATCTGCAGAATCACCTGTACTGCGGGGTTCCTAAAGGCTCCCCAGCTAATACTCCCGCACAGGCCATGCTGAGAACCACTGCTCTATACAACGTTCACATTTCATGTGCAGAAAAACTACTTCACAGTCTTGTTTTTTTTTAATGCAGAATCTGGTAAAGCTCCTAGATGAATCTAATCCTGCTAATTGCAGATCCACACTTAAATAAAAAGGTTCTACAGCATTTGGCAATATTTATCACCTAAGTCTAAAAGGAAGGGTTTTCAGAATGTAAACTATCCAGGTTCTCTAACTTCTCAGCTTTCTTCCATTTATTTTTCACAGGTTCTCTTGCTTTATACATTTCTTAAATTTGTCCATCACTTAACTGTAAATCTATAGCCCACTCTTTTTTTTCAAATAAAACATTTACATATGGCATGAAATAATTCAGCCTTAAAGAAAAGAAAATCTTGCCATGTGTGACAACATAGATAGAACTGAGAGCACTCTGCTAAGAGAAATAATTCAGAGAAAGACAAATACTAAACAATATCATTTACACGTGAAATAAAAAAAATTTAATAACCAAACTCATACAAAAAGAGATCAGATTTGTGGTTACCTGATGCAGAAGGTATGGGGTGAGAAATCATATGAAGTGGTCAAAAGGAACAAAATTCCAATTATAAGATGAATAAGTACTAAGGATATAATGTAAAACATGATGACCACAGTTAACATTGTTCTATGATGTATTTGAAAGATGTTCAGAGAATATATCCTAAGAGTCCTCATTGTCAGGAAAAGCTTTAATTTCTGTATGTATATGAGATGATGGATATTTACTAAACTTATGGTAATCATTCCACAATACATGTAATTCAAATCATTTTGCTATGTAACTTAAACTTATACAGTACTGTATGTCAAGAGCTCAATAAAAAGGGAAAAAAGTTAAAAAATTACAACTATCCCCATTATATACAAAATTCTTTTAATTTTTCCCCAGCCTGTATATTTTTTCTAGGAAATCAATAATACAAAAAATGAGGCCAGAGAACTCACTTAGAAAATTATTAAAATTAACACATTTTTGAGATATTGATTTCCTGGAAAATTGTGGAGGTCCTTCTGAAGCCCGTCCACAACCCAACAAAAGGATTATTTTATTCATGGAATAGCCAATAAATATCATGTAAAAGGAGAAACACATTTGCATTGCCAGCACGATGAAAAGATTGAAGGCTATAATTTTTCAGTTGATTCCATAAGATGGATACATAACATGTAAGAAATTTGTTGCTTTATTAATCCTAATTGTTGATTTCTAAGGGAAGACTGAGCACTCAGGCATTAGATGGAATTGACTAACTAAAACGTGATCTCCACACCTGAGAAGTATTTGGTTAAGAGCTAAGTGAAATTTGCCGTCCGGTGCTATCAGGTGTCTGGTTAAAGTGCACAAATATGTCTGCAGCGGAAAGAAGGCACTTAAACTGTGATCTGAAAGAAAAAGAGAATTTGAATAAATGGAGAGGAGAAGAAATAGAATCTTTCACATGAGACACAGATGAACCCAAGGGAGAAATCAAAGACAACTACCTTGATATTTGAAGGAAGAAGGGAATAAAAATTGCTAATATTTATAGAGTGCTTACTATATGCCAAACCTATTTCTAAAGCATTTTACGTGTGTTAAAATCATTTAATTCCAACAACATCTAGTAAGATAAGTAAACTTATTGTCCCAATTTTACAAATAAGGAAACTGTGGCTACTGGAAAATAAATACTTTCTCTAAGTCACCTAGTAAAGCCAGAATTTGAAAATGAATAGAAATTCTGGCTTTAGGAAGGAGCAGAAGAGAGGAATGAGGGTAGACTCCTCACATGGCTAGATGCTGAATAAACAGGTTTTGAATCAAGATTTGGCTCTTCAGTATTGATCTTTCCTGAACATATTGTGAGATATTGGAACTTCTTGGGCTTGGAAGCGGTTATCATGAAGTGATGTTTTAGAAAGATTTAACAGTCTTGCTTTAAGAGAGGCAGATTGTTGAAAGTGGTACTGGAGTGATGGAAACAAGGATTAATTGCTTAAAGAGAGACTAGAATGAACAAACAAAGATGATGAGCTGAACCAGCTGGTATCTAGGATGTAAGTGCAGCAAACAGAAATTTTCAGGAGTGAGGAAAAAAGAAACATTAAAAAAAATGCTAGTAAGTTGCTCTTCATTTTTAGGCTAAAATAATTATGTTTCCCATTAACATAATTTTAGACTTCAGAAAGAAAGTTCATACTCTTATCTTAGACAATTATAATAAGACCTTCATTTCAATGTAAATGATAAAATGTATAAAATTTTTTAATAGTAATCTCTTTTCATGACTTTGTCAACTATTACAACATTATATTTTAAAATTTTTCTCATTGGAAAATCAATTCCCTTTGGAGCAAAAAAATGACTGTTACAAACTAATCATAAATCAAAAGAAAAATAAATATTAATATTTCTTAGTTTAAAATTCTCATGATCAACTTTGCTAACATTTTTGCCTTTGAGAAAGAGGCAGTTCAGGGTTTTTACACAATAATAAAATAGAAGACTTTAAAACTAAACTAGAACATTTAAAATGATACTACATTATAATATAATTTACCATCATTAGAGAAATGCTAGCTGAAAGTTAGAAAATGGAAATTTTATTCTGTTTCCCACTGTATGGCTTTCTGACATTATGCAACTTTAATCTTCCTGGGTCTTATTTTGTTATCTGCTAAAGTAAAAATAATGGAAAATTTTGGGCCTATGTCAGTGAGGAGTTATGACTTTTATAACTCAATGAAATATGAATATAACCAAAGATGAAACTCAAAATAATAAACTTCAGAGGCCCAAAGGTCCACAGTGTCAAAATAACAAATGAAATTAATATTGTTACAGATTGTTTGAAATGTAAATTATAAAAATATATATATATTTTAATTTCTCAAAGGAATACATTCCCTAATTAGCCATTTTTATAATTCAGTTTATTTTAATAAGTAATGCATTTATCCGCACTGGCTGCTGTGGCTCAGTGGATTGAGCATCGGACTGCGAAGCAAAGGGTCACCAGTTCAATTCTCAGTCAGGGCACATGCCTGGGTTGAAGGCCAAGCCCCCAGTAGGGGGCGTGTGAGCAGCAAGAACACATTAATGTTTCTCTCCCTCTCTTTCTCCTTCCTATCCCCTCTCTCTAAAAATAAATAAATAAAATCTGTTTTTAATTTATTTTTAGAGAGAGGAGAAGGGAGGGAGAAAGAGCAATGTATGGTTGCCTCTCACATGGCCCTCACTGGGTACCTGGTCCGCAATCCAGGCATGTGCCCCGACCGGGAATCGAACCAGGACCTTCTGGTTCCCAGCCCACGCTCAATCCACTGAGCTACACCAGCCGGGCCTAAATAAAATCTTTTTAAAAAAGTAATGCATTTATCCCATTCATAAATCAAAAACATACACAAAATTAAACAGTGAAATGTTTCCTTCAAGTCCCTATGCTCATGTACCCATTTCCCACATGAAAGTCCAATAATGTGTATTCTGAAGTCCTTTACATATATATGTGAATATAACAATATACTGTAGAGTCTTACAGGACTGCATTTTTTCTTTTTTTCAAATGTGTGTTACATATAGTAAAGCAACTTGATTTTTTAATTTAATATATCTTGGCTATCTTTGATATCTCTGATTAGAATGCTTCCTTTTTTTTTTTTTTAATTATTGGAGTTGAACAGCTTTTGACTGTATGGCCATACCTTAATTCACTTAGCCATCAAACTATAACAATTTAAGTTGTTTCTGGTATTACGATATTGCCAGAGTAAAAAGGTTTTTTTTCTTCTTCAGAACGTGTTTTTTATTTTTTATTAAATATGAACCAATGACACTGCTTCATAAAATTATATATGTTTCAGGTGTACAAGTCTCTAATACATCACCTGTATATGCTATTGTAAGTTCATCACCCCAAGTCAAGTTTCCTTCCACCACCGTTTATCCCCCTTTTACCCTCTCCTATCTCTCCCCATCCTCCTTTCCCTCTGGTAATCACCCCACTGTTGTCTGTGCATATGAGGTTTTGTTACTTTTGTTTTTGTTGTTTTGCTTAATCTCTTCATCTTTTTTACTTAGCCACTCAATACTCCCTCCCCTCTGACAGCTGTCAGACTGTTCTCTGTATGTATGAGTCTGTTTCTATTTTGTTAGTTTATTTTGTTCTCATATTGCACATATAAGTAAAATCATACGGTGCATGTCTTTCTCTCATTGGCTTATTTCACTTAGCATAATACTGTCCAGGTCCATCCATGCTGCCACCACAAGGTAAGATGCCCCTCTTTTTTATGACCAAGTAGTATTCCACTGTGCAAATATCCCACAACTTTTTGATCCACTCATTCACTGATGGGCACATGAGCTGCTTCCAAATCTTGGCTACTATAAATAATTCTGCAATAAACACAGGGGTGCACAGATTCTTTCAAATTAGTGTTTCAGGTTTCTTCATATAAGTTCACAGGATCGGAATCACTGAGTTTAAGGCAGTTCCATTTTAATTTTTTGAGGTAACTCTGTGCTGCTTTCCACAGTGGCTGCACCAATTTGCATTCCCACCAATAGTGCACGAGGGCCCCTTTTTCTCCACATCCTCGCCAGCGCTTGCTGTTTGTTGAATTATTGATGATAGCTATTCTGACAGGTGTGAGGTGATATCTCATTGTGGTTCTAATTTGCATTTCTCTGATGATTAGTGATGTTAAGCATTTTTTTCATATATCTATTGCTCATTTGTATGTCCTCTTTGGAGAAGTGTCTATTCAGGTCCTTTGACCATTTTTTAATTGGACTATTGAGTGAAAGGTTTTGTACAAAGTTTATTTCATCGGTATGTAATTCTAGGACTAAAAAATTCCTGGGAGAAGGAAGTGCGCATGCAGTTTTAATATTCATAGTTCTTGCAAAATCATCCAACAAGTGAGATATTCCATTTACAACCTTACAAATGAGAGTGTTATTTTGCTACCACACCAATAATGTGGGTTTTACAAGCTCACAGATATTTGTCAAATAGGTAACAGTGTGGGACTAGACTGTGGAAAGTGGTGAGGGAGGATGGGCAGAGAAGGGCGAAGGGGGGAAAACTGGGTCAACTGTAATAGAATAACAATAAAAAATTATTAAAAAAAACCAAAAATCCTCTATCATTGTTGCTTTAATTTGAATATTTGTTAAGATTCTTAGGGATAATTCTTATGTTTAAGAACCATTTTATCATCTTCTTTTATTAGATTTCTGCTTTTTTTTAAGATTTTATTTATTTATTTTAGAGAGAGGGGAAGGGAGGGAGAAAGAGAGGGAGAGAAACAGCAATGTATGGTTGCCTCTCACATGGTCCTCACTGGGGACCTGGCCCACAACCCAGGCATGCGCCCTGACAGGGAATGGAACCGGGACCCTCTGGTTCCCAGCCCGTGCTCAATCTACTGAGCTACACCAGCCAGGGCAGATTTCTGCTTTTTTGTGTGGGTTGAATGTTGTCTTGCTCTTGATTTCTAGAATACCTTAACAATATTATCACATTTCTGTGATATGAGTTGCAACTAGTTCTCCCTGTCTTTGCATTTGATTTTAATATTTTTGCTCTACAGATTTTATTCTAATGTAACTGATTTTCTAATGTAATTACCCTTCCTTATTTGGGTTTCAGGTAAGGAGTTATAATAATAAAAGACTGCTCCATTCTAAGATAATAAATTTTCTCAGGTTTTCTTCTTATATTATTAAGATCCATTAAAGTTGTCTTCAAAATGTTAAAAAATTTCATATATTACATATAAATATTTTAACTAGTCATGTTGGTATATGGTTTGAAATATGGATCCAGTTTGTTTGTTTGTTTGTTTGTTTGCTTTTTAATTGACTACCCATTTCTCACAGAGTCATTTGGCTCCACAAACAAAATTACATATTTCTATTACATAGCTGCCAAGATTATTTATCCTGATTTTCCACTCTTTTCTCTTCTGTATACAGAGGATAATTCCTTGAAAAAAATAAGCAGTTACCAAGATATATGTGTATGCAGATAGGCATATGGGTTCATATTTATATATAAATGGAATGTTTAGAAGAATAGAAGCCAGATCTAAGGTCAACAGATAAAGTTAAGAGTATTGACTGGAGATAAGGGCATGCATGGTGTCTTTGGCTTGGTTATTCTTCAGGAAATCCAATTCTTATACAAACTTTGCTTGGTATCTGGTAAAGACATCAATTATAAATTACATTCAAACCTGAGAGACAGTAATTTTAATATTAAAGCATAATTACATGAAAAATCATTATTTTATAAGCAATTATTTAAATACTAAGCTCTCTTGGGCTTAATATTCTGTGTAGAAAAATTCTAAAGCCTTTCAGGATAGTGGTAAAACCCGAAAGGGCATGTACTTAATAATAGACATTGTTAGATTTCTTTCTAAGAAGTTCTTATTGACCTAGGATTTGTTATTAAAGTAGGTAATAATGTGGGATAGGAGGGATGGTACAACAGGAAGGAAAGAGAGAAAAAAAAAACGCATACACATTTAACTGCCCAAGGTCATAGAGCTGTGATTAAGTTTCCATGACAAAATTTGAATTCTAAATTTTTGTATATGTATGTATGTGTGTGTATATATATATATATATATATATATATATATAGTCTGACATATAATGAAAACTAAAAGCTAATTTGAATTCTAAATTTTTGTATATGTATGTATGTGTATATATATATATATATATATATATATATATATATACTCTGACATATAATGAAAACTAAAAGCTAAGTGGAATAAAAAAAGTTTTAATTAGGTCATCTGATGGAAACCTCTGAACTATTGTTAGTAATGGCTATTTTTACAGCAGTCATTTCTATATTCCAAGCAGCATTCAAAACACCTCTCTTGTATTAACTCATTTATTTCTCAAGTAATCAAATGAGCTAGATAATACCATTGTCCCTATTTTATAAGGAACAAAGGTAGAGCAAAGGGGATTAAATAACTTGCCAAGATTCTGCAGCCAATAACAATCCAGCGGTGCAGTGACAAAAGGACAACTGACAGCTTCATCGCCTGGCCTGGCGCGGAGGAATCTGGGAGAGGCTACAGAAGCTGTCTGTGGAGCCCTAATTAGCACGGCCAAGATGTCCATTGCACATTATTGAAAGGAACTGCTATGCTCAAGAATCCCAAATCACCAGCTATAAATGACTAGAATTGTTAGAAGTCATGCTAAGTAGTTGTCAGTGTTATGTCAGAATTGGAAGGAACAGAATCCAGTCCCAATTGGAAAATGAGATAAAAGTGTCTATTCGGTTCCTTTACCCACTTTTTAATTGGATGGTTTGTTTTGGTGTTGAATTTTATATGTTACTTATAAATTTTGTATATTAACCACTTATCAGATGCATTGGCGAATATGTTCTCCCATTCAATGGGTTGTCTTTTCATTTTGTTGATGGTTTTCTTTGCTGTGCAAAAACTTTTTAGTTTGATGTATTCACATTTGTTTATTTGTTTTCTTTTGTTTCCCTTGCCTGAGATATATCAGAAGAAAATATTGCTACAAGCAATGTCCAAGATTTTATTGCCTATGTCTTCTCCTAGGATTTTGAATAGACACTTCTCCAAAGAGGACATGCAGATAAACAATAGACATATGAAAAGATGCTCAATATCACTAATCATCAGAGAATTGCAAATTAGAACCACAATAATGTATCACTTCACATCTGTCAGATGGCTATCACCAACAAATTAACAAACAACAAATGTCAAGGATGTGGAGAAAAAGGGACTCTCATGTACTGTTGGTGGGAATGCAAACTGGTGCAGCCACTGTGGAAAGCAGCATGGAGTTACCTCAAAAAATTAAAAAATGGAACTGCCTTAAACCCAGTGATTCCAATTCTGTGAATTTATCTGAGGAAACTCGAAAAATTAATTTGAAAGAATTTAAGTACCCCTGTGTTTATTGCAGCATTATTTACAGTAGCCAAGATTTGGAAGCAGCCCATCAGCAAATGAGTGGATCAAAAAGTTGTGGGACATTTGCACAATGGAATACTACTAGGCCATAAAAAAGAAGATTTTACCTTACACAACAGCATGAATGGACCTGGAGAACATTATGCTAAGTGAAATAAACCAGTCAGACAGAAGACAAGTACCACAGGTTTTCACTCATATGTAGAGTCTAATAAACACAATGAAATAACAAGATAAATAGAGACAGACTCATAGATAGAGAGCAGGCTGACAGCCCTGGAGGGGGGTGAGTTTGGAGGGTGCAGGGATTGAGCAAAAGAAAACAAGAACCCATAGACGTGGACAACAGTGTGATGATTGTGTGGGGGATGAGGGAGGGTGGAGGTAGAGAAGGATACAAGAGGGAAAATGGTAATGGGAAAAAAAAAAACTACTTTAAAAATTTTTATAAAGAAATAATAAAAATAAATAAATGATCAGAGAAAGCAGATGGGCCACCAGAGGTCCAAACCTAGAGGGTGAGGAGGAGATACTGGCTAACCAAAGAGTGTCATAGATAGATACTTAGATTTCCAAGCTGGACCCACAATAGGGAAAACTGAATACTGAAATCTGTGAATGAAGCAGAGCTTGATGACTCCTAACAAATGACCAGCATGCCACAGAGTCGGGAAAGGGGGCGGGGCATGGATCTCTAACAGCCACTTCTGAGCTCTAGAGCTGCACACATCTTTGTCCAGTTTGGTGTTACTAGCCGCATGCAGTAATTTAAATTTAAATTAATTAAATTACAGAAAATTGAAACTTCAGTTACTCCATTAAGGTCGCTACATTTCAAGTGCTGAATAGCACAGATAATGATGGCTATTATCTTTGACAGCAAAGATAGAATATAGCAACTCTACCAAAATCCCCTTTGTTAAATACAAAGTAATTTTGTTTTTGACAATTGTCACAATTTACTATTGTTTTACCCCAAATTTTAACAAGAATTGACTCCAAGCCTAATTTGTACAGTATGCATAACCATTAAATTTAAGAATGTACAGTCTGGAAAACAAAGTAAGAAGTGATTGGCAGTCTACATTGCAAACTTAAGCCATATCATCACCCTTCTCTAAACCAACAGTCCGTCATGTTTTGTTTACCTTGGTCCTGTCTACCCACAAGCTCAATGGGTCCTGGCTGAGGAACTCTTTCAAAGTGCCTCTTACCCCATGGGAAGGTATTAATAGAAGCAAGAATTTTTCCCTGGTCATTTTGTTTCCCTTTGCAAGATAATTCCTAAGTCACAACACTGAAACTTTAAAAGAATGGAATCTAATTATAAAATGAACTTTTTCATCAATTGAAAATTAACTCCTATAGCTTGCATTTTTTCTCTCACAAATATGAATGCTCCTAGTTAAAAGCCACCTTGAGAAACTAACTATAGTGGAAAAAATCACAAAACCTATGTATAGCATGATTCATTTTGCCATTTAGCAGAAGAGGTGATAATAATTTGAAATATTCATTAAGGAAACAACATACTAATATGCATCACCTTTGCTGATAAGTGTGTCCCAGCACAGCATAATAGAAATGCTCTAAACATCAATGTCCATTTCTGAAAAATGGAGATATTACTAATGCCTTTCTCTATTGCTAGGATGTTGAGATTTTTAAAAATGTGCAACTCTTCTAAGTGATCTTTAATATCTTGTAACCCCAATTACTATTCAGGACTTCAACAAAATGAAGAAAAGAGGAACCACAAATTAAACACATCACTGATCACTTTTCTTTCAAAGGGACCAAACAACATTTGGATAAAATAATTTTAAAACCCTTGGAATATGTGACTTCTGTGACTTCTTAGATTCTTTCAATTAATACAAATTTTTCTTATGTGAGTAAAAACAGAATGCTAGTTACGTTTGGAGAAATGGTCTCTGAAGAAATCTCTCTGTTTAAAATAAAATAACCATGAACGAGCAAACATACTTAATAGCAACACAAAATATAACTTCATAATAAAGTTGGTAACTTCAATTTTATAAAATACTCAGTCAGACAGGAAGGTAAAGCAGAGTAAAAATAAATTTAACATGGTACCTATAAAATGAATTTATTTTTCAATTTAAGTAAATAGTAAGTATCAGTTCTAGTCATTAAAACTGAAGTGAGCATTTTTTAAGGCACTGCTATTCTCCGTGAAGGGAGCTTCAGCTTCATCTCATTATCAGATGCTAAAAATATAAATTGTATGTTCATAGGAAAAATTTCAAAGCTAAAAGAATCAAGAAACTAAGTGAGATCATAAGAGTAAAGTTTACTGGCCCTTGGGCTGAAAATCCCAAGTATATCTTCCTTGAGTGATGCTTTTCTTATAACTATGATGTTTATCATGTCTTATCCATGCACAATGTGTTCCAGTGTCTGCTAATGAATGCTTCAATCCAAGAAATGAGGAAATATTGGGAGGAATTACCTAGCTGGGTTTCCAGCCCAGCACGGAGGACAGATTAGAGATTTCTAAGTCCCACCCAATGACATGGTTCTTAGAATGGTACCTCTTATCTCTCTTTTATTACCCTTTACAAACCGTTCTAAGCAACCTACCGTTCTTCATGTCATTTTCTTTAGCCTCAGTACACAAACAAACAGGTCCCTATCAAAGAGCGTTTAAGTAGCCTTGTCCACACCTGACTACAAGCACACTTCTGCTTAAAACAATACTGGAAGCCAGACAGCAGGAAGATTCTGGTACCATCCATTCTCTAAAAAAATAAAAATAAGTCACATTTAAGAATGTGCTTCTTCAAGCTTTCTGGTCATTATATATATCATATATTATGTATAACATGTTAATGTAATATATTATATATTATGTACAAGATATAATGTGTATATACATATATATTACATATATAATAACCTTGATATAGTAAGTAAAATGCATATTTAAAAAATAAGCATTTTGTTTATTGACAAATTGTTATGTGCTGACCAGCTAGCTGAAATCTAATCATTGGTGTGCAGACATTCGCCAGGCTCCTTGCAGACAGGATGGCCGTCAGCACACACAGTTGTCCCACCATGTGTGACTTGTGGGACCGTCTCTCAATTCAGTCAGCATCAACACATTAGGAGAAACTATTCAACCGAAATAATTTTTAAAAGACTATCTCACAAATTTTTTAAAAAAACAATTATTTTGTGATTCAGTGTACCTTGCATAATTATTCCTAAGAGGTTTTTTTCGATGACACTGGATTAGAGAAAAAATTCCAGGATGTTTGAGTGTGGAACACCCCAAGCAAATTAAGAACTTATTTAGTTAGCTCTCAAACTTGTGATAATCAAAGTTATTAATCTTAGTATTTATACCTCCAAGAAAAATGGACACTAAGAGAAAAGATAAAAAATGATGGCACAAGGCAACTGAAAATTACGGATTCTAGTATGCTGTTTACCTTTTATAGTCAAAGAAATAACACAAATTTCACATTTTAAAATTTAGTTTATTAGATCAGTTGCTGTCGTTTTAAAATTAAGCTAAAGGTATACTATCTCTCACATAAAACGTAGCAACTTCCTGTGAGAGAGAGCTTCATTGTAATTTTAACTCCCTCATGTCTCACCCACAGATAATTTGCAAACACTTGTAAAAAGAGCTTAGTTTTGTGGTTGTGTTACTGGAAATGAGGAAAGCTGAGATGAAGGAAGATGATTTCAAGGTGTTTCTACCACTCTGGACTATTGTATGATGGGAAAGGAGAGGGAGGGAGAAAAGAGGATGCAGGGAAAAAACAGAAAACGTGATTCCTACCGTGACACATTAAATATCACAACCCAAATTAAACCTGTTTTTGGTGTTAATGTGTATTGATCAAGTTATATACCTTCCATAAGAAATAGTTTCATTTACAGAGAATAATTTGATTTGTATTAGTTCAATATATAATATTTAAATATAATCCCTGTATAAACTAGACTGGACAGGTATTATTTACCTACATCACTGCTGAAACTAGCAACTCTGCCCAAGTTCTCAAAGTCCAAGTCCATGGCTTCACACTCCACTTCGTGTGCAGAGACCAGCCTATAAAGTGATGAAGAACAAATCCCCGACCAGATTCTCACCGGACTATCAATCCACAACTAAGATGAGCTGCCAGCTTATGCTGGAAAATACACAATAGAACAATACTTATAAGCTGTTGCTTTACATACGAGCAATGTTCTCAGAAGGAAAAATCAGGTTCCATTCAAGGTGATTCTTCTTTATTCTTATTTTTTATCTGATAATTAGAACTCGCTAGTACTCTTCCTTGTCTGTACTTACACAAAGGGTTCACGATGGACACAGAATTCGAAGCCTTGTTTTTCCTCCGTAAATACGATGCAAACAATTTACCGCTTGTCAGGTCTCACACTCCTGTAAGACTCCGCACTGCATCTCCCAGGCTTCTTTCCTTGGTGTGCTGTGACCTTCTAGGTGGCCTCCCTGTCAACCTCTGACTAAGCACACCAAGGGGTGTAAATGTGTCCTCTTTGACCAGGAAGAAGTATAAACACTTACCAGTGCTCTGAACATTCTCATCATTATTTAGGCAAATAATGCAATCCTGATTTGTCTTTCGGTAGGACGGTGGTTTGACTATACCCTTTAGCCTAACGAGCTAGTCGTTAATTTTTTTTTAATAGAAAGATCTTTTAAGTTGGGGAAGTAACTCAACATCCATTAAAGTCAAATTCCTTATCTGTTGGAACAGAATATTACTCACATCTCATGCTTCTAAGAAGACAAAATTAGATCAAACTATGGGTAAACAATTTGCAAAGTTCATGCATATCATAAATAGTTGATAAATGCTGACTATTTATTATCGGAGTAGGAGTAGGTGTAATAAACTGCCAGTCTGATTCACATGCCATTCCGTATGTTCTCATCAAGACACAGCTTCACACCGAATGTGGAACCACGCTAACCACGCTAACTCCTAAAGGCAAAATAAAGAAGGCAGTTTACAATGTTAACTGATGGGTTGATCCTGCTGTGGTAACTTGGTTAAGCTGGAAACTCTGTGTCCCAGAATTCTATCCCTTCTGTTGTCCAGGTTAGACTTAGTGAAAAGTTAAATTTCCACAGGATTGAAAAAGTAGAAGTGAAACGATTGCCATAGCTCCCCGACAGTGTTTTTACAGATATGGTGACAGACAGGCGCGAAGATGCCCTGTGGGTTCCAGGCAGTTTACACTCCTCTGCTCCATGTACAGCTCTTTTTCCTAATTGATGGCCCCTTATGCCCAGCTGTAGCTCCAGCATCACCACATTGCTTGGCTGAGAACCTATTCATATGGGAGGTACACAGAGACTTTCCCATAAATGTGCCATTTTTAGTCACACTTAAAAACATCTGTTGATGCAGTTGGCTTCTCAGACTTGGTGGTTAGTGACTTCTCCAAATCTCCTTCCAGAATTTTACTTCCCAAGCTCCTCCACCAATTGCATAAGCTCAAATATTTATAGTATTAAGTGTGATTTAAGGGCTCAGATATTTGATGTTAAAACTGCTTCTCCTAACATGTGTGGGGTTGCTCTAATAGTCATTATTAGGTATCTAGTATAGGATATAGTTTAAATGGGTAATATTAGCTGGCATAAAAATTATACTAGTATTATAAATATACAGCATGTCATAAAAGCTTAAGAACTATGTGTTAAACTATCTTTAAATGAGAATATAAAAGCTTTTTACTAAAATGAATGACATGACTTACTTAAAAATGCAGTTTTGCCCCAGTTCTGTAACATTCAACAACCCACTTAACCGTGTGGAGATCATCTTTCTTCATTTCGTACTTGGAGATATCACTCATCTTCAATAATAATGCTTGTTTGTGAAAATGCAATGATTCACAGAAAGTACTCAATCATTATTGTGTCAATAACATGCTTCAATGGGTAAGTTTTACTCCTAAATAGGCAGTTCAGATGTCTTTTCTTAGTCTTTTCTTGGGGATGAGCTTGAAATATTATGGAATTACAAATTAGATCATTGTACTAACAAATTAGTACAAACTTACAGCCTCAAAACTCAAATAAATTATTGTTAACTAAGCCTAACATCGAGAGTATTTTATGATTTTCCAATCAGAACATATCACACTTAAAGTTCCCCATGCATGTCTTGCCAATTCATACAAAATATATTTTAAAAAATCTTTCCTTGACCTACTTGTCTTCCTAATTATCCTATTTCCTGTCTTGCTTTCATAATAAAAATTGCCTACACTTGTTTTATCTCCACTTCCTTTCCTCTTTATACTAGAGATTTGATGTTGGCTGTGCCCCTACCACATACTGAAATATATATCTATTGTTCAATGGTTCTCAAAATCTAGTGTACAAAATAATAATAATAATAATAATAATAATAATAATAATAATAATAATATCACCATTATCGCCATCATCATCATAATCTCCTGATGCCTTTTAAATTGGGACACTTAAATCACATACCCTAGAGATTCTTTATTATTATTTTTATTGCATTTTTTCCATTACTGTTTACTTCCCTTATACTCCTCCCCACCACAATCACCACTCTGTTGGGACCACTCCATGATCCCTTTTTCCTTTTTCTCAATCCTTTCAAACCCTAACCCAATCCCCAGAGCTGTCAGCCTGTTCTCTGTTTATGAGTCTGTCTCTATTTTGCTGGTTAGTTCAGTTTGGACATTAGATTCCACATATGAGTGAAATCATATGGTATTTGTCTTTCTCTGACTGGCTTATTTCACTTAGCATGATGTTCTCCAGGTCGATCCATGTTGTCACAAAGGGTAACACAGCAAAAGAAATCATCAACAAAATAAAAAGACAGCCCACTGAATGGGAGAACACATTCAATGATACATCTGATAAGGGCTTAATATCCAAAATTTATACATAACTTATAAAAGTCAACACCAAAGAAACAAACAATCCAATTAAAAAATGGGCAAAGGACCTGAATACTTCTCCAAAGAGCACATACAGATGGCCAATAGACATATGAAAAGATGCTCAATGTCACTAATCATCAGAGAAATACAATTTAAAACCACAATGAGATATCATTTCACACCTGTCAGAATGGCTATCATCAATAAATCAACAAACAGCAAGTGCTGGAGAGGATGTGGAGAAAGGAGAACACTTTTGCACTGTTGGTGGGAATGCAGATTGGTGTAGCCACTCTGGAAAGCAGTAGAAAGTTTCCTCAAAATATTAAAAATGGAACTGCCTTATGACCCAGTGATTCTACTTCTGGGAATTTATCCAAAGAAACCTGAAACACTAATTTAAAAGAACATAAGCACCCTTATTTTCATTGTAGCATTATTTACAATTGCCAAGATATGGCAGCAGCCCGTGTCCATCAGTAGGTGAGTGGATAAAACAACTATGGGACAGTTACAAAACAGAATATTACTCGTCCATAAAAAAGAAAAATTTACTCTTCACATACCCTAGATATTCTAATTTAATACACCCAAACTGTAAGGCAGAGAACTGAATATTTTTCAGCACTCCTAAATGATAATTTAGGTGGTTAGGAATTTGCATGAATAGCTAACAACAAGATCTGGTGGAGACTCCTCAGCTCTTATTTATACTGGATTTTTCTTCAATATTTGATATTCTTAAAGATACTTCCTTGAGATTTCTAGCTGCTCAAGGCCCAAACCCTTGAAATAGCTGGTTCTCCCACAAATCAATTATTAATGAATTCAGTGAAGAGAGCTACAGATAACCCTGTCTACCCTATGTCTTTGTTCACTGTTTGGTCTCAAAGATCAGTGGCCCCAGGGCTTCCCTTATTATTATCTTCCACGTGATTTTCTTCCCATTCCTATTTCGTATAGTCTTAGCCCATCATTAAAATAAATAACACATTTTAAGGCAAAGGTGAGCCTTCAGTACAGAATGCCTGATGAGTTACTTCCCACCTTGACCTGCCCAGTTAGCCCTGCCCATTGTTCCTGTGCATCTAGGTTAACACCGTTTGTAAATAAGCCACAACCACCACCCTCAAGAGGGCACAGAATCTTGTTAACTGCCCTGTCTTCCAAGCCCCACTTTGCTTTCTTCCACCTCCATGTCATCTTCCCTAAATGTCCTTCTTAATCTCCAATGTATAATCGAAGTTGCAGAACTGTTATTCTCCTGAGCATTTGAGATCTTGCTCCCAGGCATATGTCTTCATTTTCCCTCAAATAAAATCTTATGAAAACTCAAAACCAAAGTAATATAAAATAAAAAAAATTAAATAAAACAAATAATGATGAGCACTGCCTGAGTGTTTACAATGGGTGCTAACCACACACATGGTCTCCTGTAACCCTCTCACATGTCAGGGTTTCCCTCATCACAGTTGTTTGGTGTTTAGGTTCCCATCTAAGCTGTTAAGCATTGCATGAGGGCATTCTACTCCTACCCCACGGGTCACTTTCTGAGGAATGCTTTTCCTGGTGGTCTTGTTGACACCCTCCACTACTGGGTGCTCTTTCCTGCACTTGATATCACCTGCATACTACAGTGGTTGATTTGCTATGTGTCACCATCTCTAACCAGTGGGCTTCTTGAATGGTAAGAGCTGTAACGATTAGCCCAGAGACAGTCACATCAAGCCTGGCTGAAGCACTTTTTTCATAATTCATTAAAACTAGTTATCATCATTTATTTAACTCTTCAACCTTCCTATAGGAAATTGTACACTATTTCACAAAATGTAGTTATTGGACAACATATATACAAGTCACCCCCAATGACTTAAAGAGATAACTGCTGACGCTCCTTGCTTACTACAGCAGTATTTCTGAGGTTGAGACCAGGAATATTCATTAGCATAAGACCATGAGGTGATTCTCATAAATAACAGAATTTGAAAACTATTGCTTCAGTGGGAAGAGTTCTTACTGAGGTTGAAGAAAAGTCTCTTCTACCAGTAACAATACAAATAACTAGTTCATACTTCACGAACACATGAAGATGAAGATTTAGCCTTTAAGAAGGCTAAATTTTAGTTTCCTTTAGAACATGGTATTAGAGTAAATTATCCACAATGTCTCTACAATTTCTAAATTTGTTTAGGTTTAACAAGTTGGAAGAACTAGTAGTATTCTTGCATTTAAAATTTCTTCTAATCCATCTGAAATTGGTATCTATCTTTTGTACCTCACAGAAATGAATGAGTAACAATAATTTCACATCTTCATGAGGATTTGAGAGATCTAAATGCAGTGAATCCAAGATCGAAGTTAGTAATCCATGTTGAGACTTGGTCAAATTTTTCTAATTTCTTTAATTTCTCATCCCAAGTAGTTCATATAAAGAGCAATATCAGCAATATCTCTAAGAGTATAATCCTCAGACTACACGCACCAGAAATGGCACTGTGACTCGGATTGTGACTCGGGTGGTCTTACTGGGGCGCAGTGGGCAGGTTCGGAGAAGCCTGCCCAGCACCAGCTTGCAGACCTGGCCTGGTGCTGGATATCCACAGGGGCCCATTGTGCCCCACAGACGCCTCACTTTGCATCAAGTGGACTGGGGTGTTTTCCTTGGAATTCCAGACCTCCTTGTTTTAAGGTAAGAGGCCAACTTTGTTTGAACAGTTTCTTTAAAATCCTGGAGGTGGAACCAAAGGTTAAGCGTTGAGAGAGCCTGGGGCGATAGGCATCAAGATAACTAAGGGCGGTAGAGGAATGAGTGGTTACTTTTTAACTTCGGCTTCTTAATTGGAACTGCTTTCTGAGAGTCTGAACAAAACTTTTTGCTAGATAAATGAGATAAATATAAGGCTCTGATGATAAGGGGCACTTCCTCCCTCCAGCTCAAATCTCAGGTATTCTTAGGTGACTAAGAATCTTTGTGGAAGCGTCAGAGGTATATCTCATCACATGCAGAAACCCCATAAGGAATTCTAACTCAATCGTAATTAAATAATTGACTCATCCAGAGACACACACCTAAAAATTGGTTACCTAGTCCTCTGAGTCCTCACAGTTGTATTAGAAGTCAGGGAGAGGAACCAAGACGTGTAAGACAATTTGAGATGACTTGGGAGGTGACGACCCCTTCGAGCTCAACCCACAAAGTGCACTTCAACTCACTACAAAATACCGCTAGAAATTTGTTCACACTCTACAGATTGCACAATAAAACTAAAATCAACACGGGAAATCTTGCCTCCAAGGCCAGAAACCCCCAGCCCCCAAACCCCAGGCCCCATTAATGCTCCTGCAGATATACGATTAATAGGAAGCCTTTACTTGCAAGTACTTAGAGAAATGGGAAGCTTCAACTAGAAGTGATATCAACTTAAGGTAGCCAAAATGTTGCTCTTTTGGATGCCTAAGTTAATTTGTTTTCCATGCAAAATCAGAAAAAGTGGCTCTAAAATAAACTCAATGAATGACAAAGTTGTCTTGATTGGAAATTAGAAGCTTCTAGGAAGAGCACAGGTAAATTGCACCCAGAATGGAAAACCAGAAAGGCCATTCTCAGGCAGAGGGGAAGCAGCGATGTATACATTCGTTGAACTAGAACAGATTTGGGGAATCTAGCTACAGATTTCCTCAGCTTTTTTCAGAACCCTGATGGGTTCACAAGGAAATTTACCTGTTAGACACGTGATCCTGGCCATGTTGACTTACACAATTAACATACCTATGGGTTTCTGGAAGCAAAACAACAGAATGACTAAATAGGGTCTGCTGGGAAACTCCTGCAGGGGAGTCTGTTTTTTACTGTAGAAAGCCAGGTCACCTTAAGGAGGGTTCTAGAAAACTGAAATGAGATTTAGAAAGAGAAAAGAAACAGAAGCAAGCATAGACCTCCAAGAACTATGAGAGGGCATTTCCTCTTCTCCTTACTAACAGTTTAGGAGCAATTGGAATTATCATAAAAGGGGAAGCTGCTAAGGGCCTTATAGATACTGGGCCTACTTTATCTCCTCTTAACCACAACCAGCTAACTTGCCTTTTCCCTCAAAGTAAAGCTT
Organism: Micronycteris hirsuta; assembly: GCA_004026765.1. NCBI lineage: Eukaryota > Metazoa > Chordata > Mammalia > Chiroptera > Phyllostomidae > Micronycteris > Micronycteris hirsuta. Next base: position 33,179 of record PVJI01017299.1, read on the forward strand.
CTGTACAAATGGCAGGGATATTTAATTAGCTGTTGTCTGTAAATTAGAACCTGTTCCCTTCCAACTAGAGAATGTTACGGGACAATATCACCTGATAAGATGAGATTTTCTTGAAATCAGTGATGCTCACATATCCTTTTCCCAGGAGGGCAAAATATATTTACAAGAAAATCAGACACTGAACCAACTGGGAAAATCATGATTTTAAAGCAACCTCCACAAGAAAAACATAATCTTGAGACTGATTGAATATTTGTTAATTTTTCTTACAACTCCTGCATCCTCTCATACCCAGAGGTACCCAGCAATTTATAATCTTCCTAGAAAAGGCCTCCGGGACTTGCCCTCAGGGCTCAAGATGTTTTCTCTGTCTGGCCAGCCTAGCTACTATACAAAGGTCACTGGGGACCTTGTTTGATCCCACCCAGGTCCCCTGTTTTAAAAGATCTTTTACACATGCTCCCTGAGGTCCCTGAAACCAGAGAAAGGGGCAATGCTCCGCAAGAACCTCAGAGAGGGCTCAACAGGGACTTTCCCTTCCCTTCGAGGGGCAGCTGCTCTCTCCTTACTAGGCCAAGGACCAGGGTTTTGGGGATCATGGGAGGTAGCTCACTAGCCATACTACTAAAAATAAGAATTATAGTAAAAGTTTTCCATTCATCGTGATGGAGGAACGAGGTGTTCCTTACATAGAGAAATAAAGTGGGGACACCTCCAGTAGACAGGCTAGGCCAAAGGTCATCAACTGAGGGACTCCTTGCTTGACGCATGAGCCATATTTATTGTCTATGTGGAGTTAGGACCACCTTCTTGAGCAGAGTGAGTCCAATTTCAGTGCCCAGACACCACTGTGACTGCTATTAAGGCTGCCCTCAGAAAACAGGGTAATACTTCACACTCTGGGTAGCTCCTGAGTGTCAGGATACAGAGTGCCTGTGGATGGGGCACTGGGTGCCCACACTGGCCCAAAGGCTTGCAGAGACACCTCTCGCTCTTGGCTTGTTACGTGACTTGGTAAAAGTGAAACTAGCCCACTGTGACTTAAGAGACCCTTTTTGGGGTGCACACTCCTTAACCAGGAGAAATTTGACCCTGGGTCCCCTCAAGAGAAAGAGACTAAATTGTGTTTGCCACACTGCCTGGTCCCACCATAAAGTGGGCAATGAAGAGTTTTGCCATTTAATGACACCATCAATTTCTATACAATCTTACGGCTAGACCTATTGTGCCATTCCCAAGGGAAGTGGATGAAGGTTCCATACATCCAAGCCTATACGGCTCTCAGGGATGACCATAAGCTGTGTACTACCTGTAAACTAGATCTCTCAGAATTGTTTTACATATGTGTGTGTGTGTGTGTGTGTGTATCTCCAAATGGAAAAAATATCCCAAAAATGGAGGAATGAATTTGTTAGTCTTCTGCCAACATTTGGGCGGTAATCCAATCTTTGAGATATTAAAAACATCTGTCCTTGTTCTAGAAATGAAGTTACAGGGCCAGAGGTATAGTTCCACAGACAAGTCAAGCCCACTAACTCTTATCTGGACCATCTTTTAAAGTTCGAGCTTCTAGAAAATAATTCCTATTGAAAGAAAACAAAACCCTCAGCCATCTGAGCAGGTCAATTAAACATATTTCAACTGTTTCTTTCTAAAGTAATGTTTTGATAGGAATTATTAAATACCTAGATGTTTTAAAATGGCAAAATACTGAAACACTGATTGCTAGACAAGCCTTAAGTTTACCCACTTTTGACTATTCATTATAGAAAAGCTGGGAAATAGATTCAGAGCTGTTAATGAATGTCTTATACTTTATTAGAATTATGTTTCTTATAAGTGTTGAGTGTATTTGCCAATGGAGGAGTTTTAAAATGTATTTGCCAATCTAAAGAATTGCTTACTTTTTAGTTGTCACTAAAACAAATAAAGGTTTCTAAGAATTAAGAATTCTAATTAAGTTGGAAAGAAATTGTATAATAGAAGGTATAAGGTGTGGAGATACTCTTTGAATGAAAAGGAGGGAAGTGAGTTGTTCTAAAGCTGATTATTTTTGAATGGATAAGAAAAAGCAAATTAAAGCAAACTAGGAAAGATGTAGATGGTTTGTGAAGAGAAATCTTATAAGAAAATTCTATGGTTAAGCTGAATAATGAATTTAGTTAAGTAAACACATTTAAATATCAAAATTAAGCTAATGCAGAGTTGGAGGCTAATTCTTTTCCACTCTGTTAAAAGGACAAAGATTTTCTTGTAAATTTACTCTTTTCTTAAAGAAATTTGGTATATTAAATCTTCATAAACAATATTAAAGCACATATATTTTTCTCTCAACCTGATCCCTCCAGAACTGGGAAACTCTTAATGAATATTATTATTTTCAGGGCAATATGTTTGCATAAATCCAATAAGAATCTGACCTCTATATAATAGGACACATAAAACCAGTCTCCAGTTGTGCTTTCATCGGGACTTTGACTGGAATGTCATGTTTGAGAAAGACATGCCTAGACTCTGGATGTCACTAGAAAGCTTTAAAAAATCCAGATTGACTTTGGAAGCTGATAAAAGCCCCTTGGAGAAAGGGCTTGATATCTTGCTTATTCACACGGTTCGTGGCAGTCCTTCCAGGTAAGGAGAAAAGGTCGCTTTCCTGGGAGATGTCAAAGGAAGAACCTCAAGACATTTAGGGACCTCAACAACTTGAGGAATTCACACAAATCTGTAGGTATTAGAGGCAAAGCCTTATGACAACTGTGTGGCTTGGCTTCTTCACCCTGAAAGACTAATTAAAAGCCCAGCATGGAGATTCCAGCAAAGCACGTTTAAGAAGCCTATATGATCAGTTATTATT
>PVJI01017300.1:0-36015 GCA_004026765.1 Micronycteris hirsuta
CCGCAGGACTGGGTTGTGTCTCAGGCCCTCCAGGTGTGAGCTTCGCGCCCCTGCATTCGCCGTTCGCTTTTGTCTCTGGAATCGGAGCTTGCAAGCCGCAGGCCTGGGCGCCCGGTCGGGTACCTACTCCGTCCGCCCCCGATTAGCTCCACTGGGTGCGCGCCCAATCCAGGAGCTCAAAAGTTGGGTTTGCCTTTCATTTCAGACTCCAATTCTTCCTGCTGGGAACACCAGCCTCTGCAAATCAGTCCCCAGGTAAGCACCGATCTCCGGACTGCTGGGGACCAAGGCTCTTCCAACAGACGTGCGCGTCTGCCTTGGCAACTCACACACCCCAATCCAGCTCCCTCCCACGGAACCTGGAGCAAACCGGGAAGCTGCTGCTACTGGATCCGCAGACCTCCCGGCTCCCCGTGAGGCCCGAGTGACCCCTTCCCTCCGAAGCAGTCTCCCTACAGGCTGATCTTTCAGTTTTATGTGCAGTCCTGGTTTCCAATCTTCCCCCACACCGGAATACAGCTGGGTGATCTCTCTGCTCCTCAGAAAATCGGCCCGATATCCCGCCAGTGGGCCGGAGGATAGCGATCACGCTTCTCCCTTCTCCGCCGCCATCTACATGCTATGTATTTTAATTCAGCTCTGATCTTGGTTATTTCCTCCCTTCTACTTGCTCTGGGCTTTGTTGGTTATTGTTCCTCCAGTTCTTGTAGGTGTAGGGTTAGGTTATTTATTTGAAATGTTTCTGTCTTTTTTATGTAGGCCTGTGTCACTATAAACTTCCCTCTCAGGACTGTTTTCACTGTGTCCTGTAGGTTTGGATTGTTGTGAGTTCATTTTCATTTGTTTCCAGAAGCTTATTGATGTCTTCCTTGATTTCATTATTAACCCATTCATTATTTCATAGAATGCTATTCAATCTCAATGAATTTGGGTGTTTTTGAGTTTTTTCCTTGAGGTTGGCCTCTAGTGTCACGCCTTTGTGGTTTGAGAAAGTACTTGATATGATTCAATTTTCTTGAATTTGTTGAGGTTTCTTTTTGTGTCCTATCATGTTATCTATCTTTGCAAATGTTTCATGTGCATTTGTAAAGAATGTATATTTTGCTTCTTTAGGATATAAGGTTCTATGTATATATGTCAGTGAAGTCCATTTGATCTAGGGTATTTTTCAGTATTGCAATGTCTTTGTTGATATTTTGTTTGGAAGATCTATGTATTTTTGACAGTGAGGTGTTAAAATGCCCTAGCATACCTGTGTTGCTATCTATATCTTTCTTGAAGTCCTCCGTGATTTTAATTATATATTTGGGTGTTCCTATGTAGGGTGCATATATGTTTATAATTTTTATGTCTTCTTGATGGATTCTTCCCTTGAGTATTATGAAGAGTCCTTCTGGGTCTCTTTTTATGGCCTTTGTTTTGAAGTCTATTTTGTCTGATGTGAGTATTGCCACACTGGCTTTTTTTCCTGTCCATTTGCTTGGAATATTTTTTCCAACTGTTCACTTTCAGTCTGTGTAGATCTTTTTTTTCTGAGGTGGGTCTCTTATAGGCAGCATATGTGTGGGTTGTGCTTTCTTATCCATTCAGCTACTCTATGTATTTTGATTGTAGCATTTAATGTATTTACATTTAAGGTTATTATTGATAGGTACATATTCATTGCCATTTTACTCCCTTTGTACCTGTGTTCCTCTCTATTACTCCTTTTCTTCCTTTTCTTAAAGAAATCCCTTTATCATCTCTTGCAGAGCTGGATTGGAGGAGGTGTATTCTTTGAGACTTCTTTTGTCTGGAAAACTCCTTATTTCACCTTCGATTTTGATTGAGAGCCTTGCTGGATACAGTAGTCTTGGTTGCAGGCCTCCGGTTTTCATTACTTGTAATATTTCTTACCATTCTCTTCTGGCTTGGAGTATTTCCATTAAGAAGTCAGCGGGTAGTCTTATTGGGGTTCTCTTATATGTTACTTCCTGTTTCTCCCTTGCTTCCTTTAAGATTCTCTCATTGTCTTGGAATTTTGCCGTTTTAATTATGATGTGTCTTGGAGTGGGCCTCTTTGGATTTATCTTGATTGGGATACTCTGTGCTTCCTGGATTTGTGTGACTTTTTCTCTCATCAAATAGGGAAGTTTTCCATCATTACTTTTTCAAGTAGTTTTTCTATCCCTTGCTCTTCTTCTCCTCATTCCGGTATCCCTATTATATGGATATTATTACATTTCATTTTGTCCTGTAGTCCCCTTAACGTCTTTTCTTTGTTTCTGAGTCTGTTCCTTTCTTGCTCTTTCTGGGAGTTTTTTTCTACACTGTCCTCCAGCTCACTGATTCAATCCTCTGCTTCATCTGGCCTACTTTTGATTCCTTCTACTGTGTTTTTCAATTCAGAAATTGCATTCGTCATCTCCTCTTGGCTCTTGTTGATAGTTTCTATTTATTTTTTCATGTTGATATAGTTTGCAGTAAGTTCCTCATAATTTCTCTGTAATTTTTGGTAATTCTTAGTGAGCTCATTGAGCCTCCTTATAACCACTGTTTTGAACTCAATATCTGATAATTTACTTGCCTCTCTTTCATTTAGCATTCCTTCTGATTATTCCTCCTTTGCTTTCATTTGGGGATTGTTTCTTTGTCTTCCCATTGTTTGTGAGACTCTTCTTGTTAGCCTCTGCTTCTTAAATTGATCTGTTTTGACTCCCTGAGTTTCTGGTGTGAATCTATGGTAGGAGACCTGTGAGATTCAGTGGTGCAGTCTCCTTGATCTCCTAAACTTGACGCTCTTGGAATGCCCTTTATGACATTTTATGTTGGCTCTCTGGATGTAATTGGGTTTTGATTGTTATTGGGTCATTCTTTGGTGAGTCCTTCCCTCCTGCTGATTGACTGAGGGTCACTCCACCCACCACGTCTTGTATGCTGTTGTGCAGGTGCTGCCAGAACAAAACCACAAAGCCCAGGGAACAAACCCACATCCATGAAAATATCTCCCCCCTACAATCCCACTATCAACAGCAAATCGACCAATATTAAGAAGGGTATGAAGAGATTAAGACTATTATAAGAAAGTAGAAAAATAAACTATAGTATAAATTCTAGTGACTTAATATTCACAAACATGCTGGACAAGAAATGAGTATTAGGAAGCTATGTATGCAGGAAAGAAAATATCGCTATTCATGGAGAAGACCACAGTGAATTTCATCTAGGTAGCTTCCAGTATTTACCACTGTTTTTTCTTTCTGGATCTGTCTGGTGATGTCGGAGGTTGACACCATCTGAACTTAGGCAGTCTTCTCTGAGGCTGACAGAGATCTGCTCTCTGTGGTTGTCTCCTTCAGTTGTTAATCTAGTTACTCTGCACTCAGCAGTCAGGCTTAAGCTCCAGAGAGCCAGGGCAGGGTCTCTCCTGGGGTCGGGGCTATTGTTACCCCTCAGGCTGCTGCTTCTGAGAGGGGAGTGGTCTGCTTGAACATGATAGCTCCTGCCATTTGGGGGATAACTCAGCACTGGGATCCCAGTGTCTACTCTCTTAGCTCTCTCCCCAAAGCTTCCATCTCTCGCTTCTCCTCAGGTGTCTCTAGCCCACTCTTCCCCCACCTTTGCCAGAGCCCCGAGTATGTGGCTGCAAATGAAAATTTGTGTGTTGGCCCTTTAAACAGCTCTTTGTGTCTCCAGCTATCCATCTTTGACAGAGAGCAACCCTGCCGCTTTTCGCTGCTGGTTGTTGTCTGGGTACCTTTTGGGTTCTGTTGCTCTATGCTGGGGATCCCAGCTTAGGGTTTAGACACCATTCTTCTCAGGGGGATCGAACCAGTCACTTAATTAACACTCTGGTGCTGCCTCCTGTGGGCACCCAGCCAACCCTCTCAAGTCTCCACTGGACTCCTTACAAGTCAGTTAATGCTAAAGCTAATTCTTCTGTCTGTCCGAGGTTATAAGGCTTCTCTCTCACCTTCAATTGTTTGTTCTGGGTGATTTCTCCACAATTGAGTTGTAATTCCAGATTGGCCCTCGAAAAGGTTTGTGTGGCTTCCATTCACTCCTCCACCATCTTGCCTCCATAAATTGCATTTTTAAGCTATGCCTTTGTTTTATATCCTCTTAAAGGTGATAAAGAATTTTCTGAAAGTTTTCATTTATATTTCTCCTTTTGTTTTGAGGCAGAATTATAAGTAAAAGCAAAAAAAATATCGTTGTAATATAATTGTTTATTAATACAATTTAACCTTAATTAATTAATATATTTCTATAATAGCACTCTGTGACTGGTATAGGAGTCAAATGAAGTACAGTTATTAAATAAAAAAGGGATCAAGAGACAGATGCTTATGGGTCTAAGACCTGGCTCTCTAGCTGACTCTAGTAGCTGTGTAGTCTTAAGTATTTTGCTTGACAAGTTTATGAAGGGCCTGAGATGTTATCCTACTTTTAAACTAACAAGTTAGCCAGCCATGTCACTGTTCCACATCATTACCAGAAGACACAAGATTCCTGGTCAAAGACAAAAGACGTCATGACTCATGGTATAGTGAACAGCATGAGTCTCGTGGTAACACTCTTTTTTTATGCCTCCCTTCCTTTCAACACATCCCAGCTCCATGGGGGAGATAGAGGTGGCCTAGATTCACTCAGCACACCCAGTAGACTTGCATGTGAGACAAGAAGGGCAGAGTTTAGAGATCCTCACTTTTTTTTTTTTAAGATTTTATTTATTTATTTTAGAGAGAGGGGAAGGGAGGGAGACAGAGAGGGAGAGAAACAGCAATGTATGGTTGCCTCTCACATGGCCCTCAATGGGGACCCGGCCCGCAACCCAGGCATGTGCCCTGACTGGGAATCGAACCGGGACCCTCTTGTTCCCAGCCCGTGCTCAATCCACTGAGCTACACCAGCCAGGGCAGATCCTCACTCTTTTATAATGAGCTGTAATCAAATCCTATCTTTACTTTCTGCCCAAACTTTTGCCAGAAGGAGACATTGTGTTTATTATACTGGAAAGCAAACACAACTGCCCTCTGCTCCAGTGGGAGATACAGTCTCTTTTAAGGCAAATATAGTCTGAAACAAAGTCTATCAGCACTTCTCACAAGTTTTGAAAACAAAATGAGACTTTGATAAAGACTTTTCTCTCAACATTGTTTACCATCTCTTAGGCCTCAGTCTTACGTATGTAATGGGAATAGTAAAAATATGAAATCCCTAGGATTTGTAAGATAATAAATGTTATAATACATTAAGTATACTACCTGACACACAGTGAGAACTCAACTAATATTACCAAGTGCTAATAGTAGAAAGTAAATGGCTGAGTTGTAACAGAATCACAGATTTTTAAAATGAGATTTTATTTTGACTATATGTGTGTGTTTGTGTGTTTATACAAAATATAACATATGGTTAACTGTTAAACTAAACCCTGTAACTTACTATAAACCTATAAATCAAAGTAAAACATCAAAACTCTTTTCTATATTAATCTGAAAATATTTAAGTAAGAAATATGCAGACAAGTCATATTTTCTGAAAGACTACAGGCAAAAATTTTGTTCTTTATGTAAAAATAATGCTCTCCTTATTAATTAATGAGCATAAGCACACACTTTTGTATATTACTGAGGAAATATAAATGTTCCCTTCAGCTAAAATCCTCATAAGAATCATTCCTAGGCTTTGGTTCCCAACTCCCTTTCTTAAATGGTGGCAGTACACTTTAATGCTTGCCTCGGATGTCCTAGGTCTAGGCTCTCCATTTACATTTTAGGTTATTCCACAGCAAGTGGTTCTCATTTATTTTTAAGCTCCTTACTGAAATGAGAAATGTCTTCTTCAGCTACTTTTTCAATTAGAATTCAATGAATGTATTCATTTATTGAAAGTATAGGAAAAAGTAAGGGCTCTTGTAGAATTTGGTATATTTCAGAGTAAGAAACCTATTTAAAAATTGGTTTATATTCATATTATATTAATCAAGGCTTTCAGGAACAAATGTAAGTGACTCAGCAGATACCATGCAAATGTACCTATTATCAGTCTTCAGCTCCCTAAGTATGAGCATATCACTGAGGGCAGGGCAACCACTGTAATCCACCTTTCTGACTATAGCAGTTGCTTCTGATTATTCAGTGAGCAGAAAGTGTACTTGGTCCTTTCTCAAAGTAGACCATGCAAGGTCATATCCAGCTAATGCATCATAAAGTATCTTACTGGATTTCTTATGTCTGAGCCGGTATATATGGTCATATCCACACCTGCACTAATATCTTAAGAATGTTTTACAATTTATATATGCAAGATAATATTTAACCATGAGAATAAAAAATATACTTTTAACTAGTAAAATTTATTGGCTTGTCACTCAGAATTTTCCAAGAAAGAATCTGCCTTCACATAAAGCTGTATTCGGTGGCTTGATGGCTATAACAAGGAGTCTTTATCCATGAATAAGCTCTTCGTAGTTTGGCCTAGCTTCAGTCATCATGCGTAACCTCTTCATAGGATAGATAAGACAGCTGTAATAGAGATCAGATTGCAGAGTGTAAAAACCTTTTGTTGTTCATCACTCATATATACACTTATTCTAACACATTTATGTGACCATACTAGAACTATCCTACATAAACTAGAAAAATATCTTGACTTCTACATAACAGAATCTAATCAAATTATTCACTAGTTACCTCATTCTAAGGTTATAATTACTGATAACACAGTGAGTCCAAGATACACCTCTAATCTATGGTGGTCCCTTTTCAATATTCTGCAATCTATGATTAAGTGAAGAATTTAATTATGATCCATATTCCATATGCGGTGTTGAAGAACAATAGTTTAGATGAGAGAGAAAGTAATATAAGGCATTTAGTAATTTTAGCAAACACTATACTGTTGGGGCCAGGTTCAATGAATATTTCCTTCCTAAGTAGTGAAGAGCTTCCTATTAGATGTCTCAATATGGATAACTGAAAAATGTTCTTACCTATGGTGCTCCATGAGCTAATCTGAGACAAGCAGATGGGTGGATTTCTCTCCAGGTAGGTATTCAGAGTTTTCTACGTACTGCCTAAATTACTCTTAAGGAGGTGTGAAGGATGCTTTGACGACTAAACATTAATACTCATTCATTGACAAGCCTTCCTCTGATACTCTAGATCTTTGGAAAACCACAGAAGGCCTGTAGCCAGCTTTGTTTTGGCCTATTTCAGAGTCTGTGCCCAAAGTCAGAGATTGAGTGGACTCACAAATCTTGAATTTGGATCCTGGTGGTAAGATTTCTGTCCCTTAGAAACACATCTTTAAGTGCTGTACAAGTCTTCAACCCTCAGCCTAATAGATTTTCTCTTGCCATGGGCTAAATTAGTAAGATAGAAATAAGATTTCCCCTAGTTCAATAATAAAATCAAGTTTGAAAATTAAGTTTAACATTTCTTTCATTCATCCTGCATCCTAACTTTGTATTTCTCTGTTTTCCTTCTTGACTCTGAATTTTGCCTAAAATCTAGGCTGATAGTTCTGTGAGTATATGATTATCTTAAAAATTAAATTATGCAATTTCAGAACTTTGATTATAGGCATAACATGTGCCATTTTTCAAAAGCAGGATCGCATTGCCTCCTTCTCTCCTTCAGAATGGCTTAGTCCAAAAGAAGCCTAACACTTTTTTTTTGAAATATTGAATTACAGGTGCAAATGGATAGGCAAGAGTTCAAAACTAATTTTTTTAAATGAAACTTTTTAAAAGATTTTATTTATTTATTTTTAGAGAGAGGGGAAGGGAGGGAGAAAGAGAGGGAGAGAAACAGCAATGTATGGTTGCCTCTCACATGGCCCTCACTGGGGACCTGGCCTGCAACCCAGACATGTACCCTGACTGGGAATTGAACTAGGACCCTTTGGTTCCCAGGCCGTGCACAATCCACTGAGCTATACCAGCCAGGGCTCAAGACTAATTTTTTAATAAGTCATCTAAATCTTTATATCTAGAGATTCATAGTCTAAATTCCAACATGATGTTTCACAAATAAATACTGCAACTTATCAACTCACATTCATCTAGTTAATTCTGTAGTTTAGGACTTATCACTTGTAAATTCCCACTTCTATCAACACTGTTTATGTTGGACAGAACTTCAGACCAAGTTAGAAAATATAAATAAACTGCTTAAACAAAAGATAATTTATTGACTCACATAGGTATGAAAACTGAGGGTAAAGAAAATTCAGGCAAAGTGTTCCAAATTGTGTTCTGGGATCATCCATATTCCTCTCCCAATCTCTCTCAAACACACATAATAAAGACACACATGCACACACACGCACAAGCTGTATCACAAGAAAGGGGGAATCAAGTGAGCCCCAGAAGCACCCTGTGGAATAGGAGAGGAATAGATACCTACAGAAGTATGTTCCCGAACAAAAGCAGTGTGTGTTCACTAGAGCTGCCCTGTGCAAGATATAGCCTTAGATGCTTGGTGTGAGTCAGAGAGCTGAGGAGTCAGCCAATAGAAAGATATGTATGGCGCATTCTTTCTCGGAAGCATTTAAAAGTTGGTAGTTTAGTTAGAAAGATGTAAGTCATTTACAAGTAACTAACAAAGTAAAATAGTGAAAGGCTATCATGAAATGTGTGTGGCTGGTCTTTGAAGAGTAGAGTGTTGCCAATGTTTCTCCTTATTTCTTCTGGCTTGAGACTAATATTTCTGCAGTATTTCTCTACTAATTTCCTCCCTTGTCCAATTTTTTTTCTTTTTGTACGTATCACTGTCAACCACCCTGCAGTTTTTTTATTCTCTTAAATGACTGCAGATATAAGGGAGGCAACATCTTACTGAAGAATTAGAGCAATGAATTTGGGTATTTATAGCACAGGGCAGCATGTTGTACTATTTAATATGGAATGTTATATGTTTAAGACATCTGTTGAACTCTTACAACTGGATAATTTGAAATGCCATTGTTTTCTTCATTATGAAAGAGAAAATATTTAAGTAAACCCTTTCTAATTACACTCTGAGTCAGTCATGATTCGGTCAGAGAAGCTGAGCTTCTATGATTGTTTTGGGAATAAGAGATTTCTTATAGTAATTAGACCTTTTGCTGGGGGTGGGAAGGCATGGTAGGGATGTTATAGCATCAGAAAAGGGGCGACCAGCCCATATAAAATCAACTTAGAGCTTGTAAGGAAAATCCGACAAGTGAAGCGTGTCAAATCACCCAGTAAGATTTAAGCGGGAGCTCAGAGAGGTCTATGTGGATGCTTACCTCATAAAGTTAAAACACTTGTGATCTGAACTCAATTAAGATAAACCGGATGAAGAGCAGAGAAGAGAGAATAAGTTGGGACCAGCTGGGTGAATCTGCAATTGTCCAATTACATATCATTATAATCTTTTGATAGCAGTGGTTACTCTTCACTTCTACCTTCCGTATATTCATCAAGTTTCGCTCATAGCCAACTCTATCCTAAAGCCTTAAGGGAAAGAGCATTGAAGGTATTTGTTGTTCTCAGCTCCAACCATGTTTATTAGCAACATCCACTACTGTCTACAATTTCAATTTGTCATTCGTAAACACCTTACTTAATAGCCATACTTAAGTTCCAAATGAGGGAATATAAAACTCTGTCTCCACTTAACAGGATTTTACTATGCTTGTGTAAGTAAATACATGTTAACACTCTCCTCAAAGAGAATACATGACTCTCATGTCATCTTAGCCAGTATTGGGTAATTTTTATTCCTCCTCAAACTGATTCACTCTGTCTTTGATATCTGGCAACATAATAGAGGGAATATTAACATATGCTATATAATAGGAGTGGGTATGAATGAAAGAAGGTGAAAGGATTAGTCAAAGAACATATATGCATAGCCTATAGAGACAGATGCCAGTGTGGTGATGGTCAATGGGAAGGGAGGGTGGTGAGGGGGAGGAGGTGGGCAAAGGCAGGGAAAATGGGGACATCTGTAACAGTGTAAACATTAAAATATTTACAGAATGAACTACTATGAAGCAGAAAGAAAGGAGGAGCTCCTACTCCTCTTGACAGCATGGATGGAATTGGAAAGCATTACGCTAAGTGAAAAAGCCAGGTAGTGAAAAACAAAAATTCCATATGATCTTACCTATAAATGGAACCTAATCAACAAAATAAACAAGCAAGCAAAATATAACCAGAGTCATTGAAATAAAGAACAAACTAAGGGTAACCAGAGGGTAGGAGAAAGGGGGAAAAGAAGGGGAAGAGTCACCAAGGAACATGTATAAAGGACCAATGAGAAAGCCCAAGGGGGTTAGGATTGAGGGTGGGGTGGGGGAAAAGTGGTGGTTAAAAAACAGAGACAACTGTACTCGAACAACAATAAAAAAAAAAACAGAAAGAAAACATTAAAACAATGTTAAAAAAAGAAAAACAAAATTAACAAAACAAAATGTAACAAAAGAGAGAATAATCAACCCAGGAATTAAAGTAGTCCCTTTATTTTTATCTTAGTTTAATGACATAAAAATAATATATTTTTAAACAAAGAGAATACTGTGATATTTTATTATTTGTCATGTAAACTATTTGAGCCTCATGACTCAGCATGTCTAATGATGAAGCAGCAAGGCTGTATGGAACTTTGGGCAGGTTGCTGTAAGTGAATAATAGTACAAGCCTTTAGAATTTTTGAGAAAAGTGATTCTACCCTCTGCAGATAACTGTTCTCTTCCTGAAAATATTTTTTGCCCTAGCCAGCTCTAAATGCTTGGCCATAGATCATCAAGATTTTATGTAAGCTGAGCTACCCATCATGAATTTGGTATCTTCTGGCACACAAGGCCATAAAGTCAGGTAGACAAAGTATCACTCTGTCATTGACTAAAATGATATACCCAGATCTGGCTTGAGCAGTTCCAGAAGGCACACATAATTTGCATTAGCAAGGGACTCCAATTTATATGTCTGCTTCTCCTGAAATATTGATGTATCTTAGTCTACATCTATGGTCTCCTGAGGTGTTCATTATGAACCGCTATTTGAGGAATAAAAAATTGGCTTAATTAACCGAGGGTTCTGCACAATATGCTGGCATTATCCAAAAGCAAATAGCGGTAGCATCACAATGCCACTCAGGGTTTGTATTACAGACAACGTCGAAAAGAAATCCTCCCAGTAGGCAGACTTGGAAAGAACAAAAGTGAAGTGTGGATAGCTCTTTTAAATGATTATAGGTAAAGGAGAGATGTTGAGGGTAGGGCTTAAGGAAGACTCACATCTCTTTTAAAGTAACTAAAAGAGTTATGATTGGTCATTAGAGTTACTTTAGGGAAATGGAAATTCACCTACTCAAACAGGAAAGGGGCTCTATTTCTAGCTACACAAAGTCTCAGGAAAAATTGGGAGTTAAATTTGTCTTCATATAAACTTGTCCGTGTGTCTCCAACTCAATTTTTAGAGTCCCATTCTTATCCAATTATTACCCTAACTTTAACATAAGAGACATACAATGCTATTGTAACAGGTAACCTCTGTGTTACTGAACCTCAGAAACACCTCCCAGTCTGCAGAGAGTGGGACTCCGAGAGACCAGCCCCCACCCGCAGAGAGCAAGGAGCCATGGCAGGCAGGCTCCATCTCCAGGGAAGGCAGCAGCCCCCCGCAGTAACACCTCCCGTCTGCAGGAGTGGGGGGGAGGGGCGAAGGACGGGCAACCTCTGTGTTTATGACTCAGTATTTTGTAAGCTCCCATGTTTTGTCTCTGTACTTTGCAACTTGCATATTTAGCCCCTGTGCTTTGTCCTTGATTGTAGAACTTGTGTTTAGCTTAAATCATGTAACATTCTGTGCTTTGTTTTTACCAAATAAGATAGCTAGATTTAACTGCTGCATCAAGTTTCTGTAACCCTTGCTTGCCACTAGTCCCACGTAGGCAGGAAGTCTTACCACGTAAGCAAGGCGTGAGTCTTGTCACGTAGGCAGGAAGTCCCAAGCTCATGTACCTTTTTCTTTGTCTCCCAAATAAGGAAAGCCAGACCTGACTTCCGCTCCTGGCTCCTATAATCTCCTGCCACATAGTTTCTCATCACTGCCTGAACATATATAAACCAGTCCCTTCCTTTGTTCGGGGCCCTATATTTGGAGATTTCTCCCTAGGGTCCGCATGCGTAATAAAGGGTCTGTGACTCATACCTCTCATCAGGAGTTTGGTCGCTTCATTTTCCCGCAACACTATGACTCCAAGTTGCTTTATAATTCTGCGAGAAAAGTACATTTATGGACAGGTTCAAAACTTTCAACCCTCAAACAGTCCGTTTTCTCCAATATGACCTTCAGCCACATGTGACCCTCTGAGGCACAGTAAAGACAAAGAAAAGAAGCTACGTTGTTCCCTGACAGGATTGTATCAACACCAGGCAAAGAACAAGTCACCAGAATAATAACCTTTCAATGTTTTTTACTGCAAACTCAGGTGGTATGATTCCAGGCTTGAACATGTGGCCAATATGCTATTTTGGTTCTCTTACAAAACAGATATATAACTAATAAATAAAACAGAGTAGATTGATATTCTAAGCTTCAAAATAAAAGCACTGAAAAATTGTATTATGAGGAGGGACCCAAAAAACTGGAATTATTAATAAAAAATTGTGTATTTATTCTTTTTTTAGATTTTATTTATTTATTTCCAGAGAGAGAGGAAGGGAGGGAGAGAGGGAGAGAAGCAGCAATGTGTGTTTGCCTCTTGCATACCCCTAACTGGGGACCTGGCCTACAACCCAGGCATGCACCTTGACTGGGAATTGAACTGGTGACCCTTTGGTTCGCAGGCAGACACTCAATCCACTGAGCCACACCAGCCAGGGCTTTGTATTTATTCTTACATGTTTAAGAACCAGTCTCCTTCAAAGTATTCACCATTTGATGCTCAAAACAGTTTTTGAACTCATCAATTTTGATGCATTTTAGTGCTTCTGCTAGTTTTTGTTTCACATTTTCCATTTCTACCAAGTGTTCCCCTTTGAGGACTTTTTTTATCCTGGGAAACAAATAGAAAGTCGCTCTGGGTGAGATCAAGTGAATAGGAAGGGTGGGGCATGGGGGTCATGCCATTTTTTTAGTCAAAAACTGCTGAACACTCATTCGCAGTGTGGGCAGGTGCATTTGTAAATCACCCATCATGTCATGGGCAAACATGTTGAAAGAGTCTTCAGAAGAAAAATTCACTGAAATCAAACACAGCCTGTTCCATGCCAGCTGGTACACTGATATAGACTGGTTCCTAGAACACTTACCTCATGAGGGGGCCCACCCTTCAAAAGATAATTTCCATTTTGGGGGGTTCCCCCATACATAGTTCTCAATCCTGTTTGAAAAGAAACAATAGAAAAATAAATAAAAGAAGATTTTTGATAAATAAAATCAAAATTCCTTTGCATACTTTTTCAAACTGCAACAGGGTGCAGCCAAGAGGGGGGCCCCCAAAGAGGGATTTGTAATGGGGTCCAGAAGAGCTTGGAGATAATTGGCTCCACACCAAAGGGCCACACCTGCCCTGAATGCTGGCAGCTGTGGCCAATTGTGGGAGGAGCCAGAAACGAGGCTGCAGAGAAAGATTGGCGCTGGGATTTAAACCCAAGCAGGGTGGTCCTTTGGCATCTCTTTTTGGGATCATGTGGTTTTGGCGAGTGGGGACCAGGTGGCTTGGGTGAGAGTCAGGACCATGTGGCTTTGGAAGTGCTCCTTTTTTGCCATGTGGATGGTGCTGGTGCCGCGAGCCTGCCTGAGATATGGCACCCCAGACGGGGCAGAGGGAGAGGGAAGGACTGCGTGCATGGATGCATATTCTAAAGAACTTTAGTCTGTGTAACTTCTAAATAAATAATAATTCCTTTATTTTATGTCTTTCCTCTGGCGGTGGGCAAAGCGAACCTGGTACAGGGGTGGAACCCCCATAGAAAACAGGGAGGTCTTTCATATCATTCAGCCCCCTCCCTGTCTGTTCTGTAACAAAATTATACACATTCCCTAAGTGTTTGACCTCTCTTACTCAGTCCCCTTCCCCACGGTTTCCACAAGCACATATAAATACCACAAAGATAATACACCAAATCATGGCTGTAACATTTTACTATCATTCTTGGGAATTGTGTATACTCTATTTGTGCTAAAGTTAAGAACATGTTAACCTAACTACTCAAGAATAATTTATTACTTTTTTAAATTGCCAAGATCTTATCTTCCTCAGGAAATAAATAATATGTTTTTATAGACTTGATCTTGAATAAATTAACGCTTACAAAAATTCAAGAAATATAACTGATTTCATATTACAAAGGTTTAAAATGAAAAAACAGACAAAATATTTTAAACTCACAAATATTATTTCTCATATTCTCAACTATTTTACTCATATATATTATTTAAATTAAAACACGGCCATTTTATTTTTTATCTATTACTAATTTTTCAAATAATAGAAATTTATGATAGTTCTCAATTGCTAATTTTTATTATATATGTCATCTAGTTTTATAATGTTTTAACATTTCAAACAAGTACTTCTTAAGGATATGTATGTGAGGGAAGCTACAGTGCTTTTTAGTCTAGGAAATATTTATATATTATTTAAATAATTATATTGAATTGACTAATGACTAAGACTTTTATTTAAAAAATCAAAATGAAGCATGAAATCTGAAAAATTTCTTTACAGTTACTAAAAAGTGAATGTTTTCAGAGCACTGTGGGACTATACATCAGTTTCTATCTTGTTTCTAACTTCATTTCTCTGCAGATATTATTAGAAAGGCACAAAGAAGTACTAATTGCCAAAATGTTCCTGCAGTGTAACAACACCTGCCTACTAAACCAGAATGGAGACCTCAAATTTCTAATAAATAAATGCTAATAGGAACATAGTTTGGATTGACTCAATATGACACATTATATTAGGCTGTCTTTTTCTATTTTAGTTTTTTAAAATGTAAATATTAGACAGATTTTAAATCATAAATACCAGTAAGACTAGATACAAACTACCAATTTTTCCTACTTGAAAGCTGGGATTTTTCTTCTTGTATGCCAAACATTTGTAAATGATATTCTTGGTAAAATTATAATTATGAGAATTTTATTGTGATTGAAATGACAGAATAAATAATATTGTTTCTTTAATATTTTTCAGGCAAATTCTTGAGATGTATATAAAAAATTCATACAAAGAGTCAAGGTTTTGAAAAATTAATCCTTCATCTGTCTTTTTCTTTTCTTTTTTCTGAAGCTTTATTTGACAATGCTCCTGAAAATGGCTTACAGTTTTAACTTAGTGCTTTTCTATTTCATATAGTCCTTTTTATTTTATTTTATTTTTCATATTTATATTTTTAAATTTATTAAATTTATTAGGTGAATTAAATTATATAGGTTCAAAGTGTACAATTCTATAACCTCTCTGTATATTGCATTATGTGTTCACCAGGCAAAGTCAAGTCTTCTTCTGTCACGATATATTTGACCGCCTTTCCCCTTTTCTACTCTCCTACCCTTTCTCTCTGGTAACCAGCTCTGAGGGAAATGCAACTCAAAACCAAAATGAGATACGACCCCACACCTGACAAATAATAACAAGTGTCAGAGAAGTTGTGGAGAAAAAGGAACCTTCACACACCGCTGGTGGGAATGTACAATAAATTGGTACATAAGCCACTATGGAAACAGTTTGGAGGTTCCTTGAAAAATTAAGAAGTGTTACCATATAACCCTGTGATCCTACAGTTCCTTAATTCAGCTGTTGATGCACATTCGGGTTGTTTTCAAAAAGTTTCTGGCCATTACAAATAAAGCTGCTGTGCACATTTGTATGTAAATCTTTGTATGGACACATACTTCTTCCTCTCTTAATAAATATTTTGGTGTGGAGTAGCTGGATAACATGGGTCCCATTTGTCCATATGTTTCAACATGAGAGGCTGTGTGGATGTGTGTCCTTGAGAATAATTTTTATTGTTAAAATTAATGTTTAATTTATTGGGTTCATTATTAAAATCATTAAAATTAATGTTTGATTTATTAGTTTCAGTTTAAAAAATCTAGTTTTTTCTTAAATGTTTGTTCATTTTTACAAATATTAATCAACTTACAAAATGTAACTTTTTTTAATTCGTCTATGTCACTGAATAAAAACAAGAAATAAAAGAATCACACAACTGTATGGATTCTGGTTCCAGCCTGATTTCAAATTGTATGCTCTGCACTGTAAAACGTCGGATGGGTATGTAGAAGCTGTATTAAATCAGGGGCCTTTTGTTATTCCCTGATTTCCACAGCCTTTCCCACAATCAGGCTCAAATTTTATTACATGCTGCAAACTTAGGAAATTTTTCTCCTCTCTCCCTTCTTCCTTTTTTTTATAGAAAGATATTTTTAAACTTCTGTCTTTTCCTTTGAATTCCACCCCTATTAGCTGCTGTACACAGCTTGCCTGAATGCAAATATTTTTCTCTGTTATGATATTTTATTTTCCATTTTAAGGTGATGATTCATCCAAGTCAGTTTCTTTTTATGTATGAATGGTACTTAGCTCTGTGAATAATTAGAGTACATTCTTCTGAAGAAAGATAACAAGATGATAATTAAATTGATTATCTATGTGTATTCATGTTTATGATTTCATAAAATCTGTGTTGACATGCCAATGATCTGTTTGATGTAAAAAAAAATTCAATACCTACCCTGCTCAAGACATTGTGGTGAGATATTTTGATTACATAATAAAATATTTGCAACTCACTAGGTGTTTTTTTGTATTGCCAAACACATTTTTAATGACACCAAAATTTTGCAGAATAAATGATCATGTTATGCTTATGGATAAGTAAATTGGTTCAGAAAGTTTAAGAAATATATTTATGATCCCACAGCTACCAATTCTTGCTTAAAAAATAAAAGCTATAATTTCATGTTTTTGTTACTTTAGAAACAACTATATTTATTACAAAGGATAAAATTAGGGAATATAAAAACAAAGTAGTTTAAATTATTGCACTAATTGAGGAAAAGCATATTTCACATATGTTTTAATTAATTCAATAAAAGAACAAACCAATAGGGTTTCATTAGCTGTGTTTCCTATAAATCCAATAAAGTAAACAAGTGGATGCTTACCAAATAGCAGCCATGTTTAAACTTCCCACAGCCCTCCCACAGTGCCAGACATTAGCTGTGGCAAACAGCTAACCACTCTTCCAGGTCCCTCAGATAAATCAAGAGATTTTATTTTTTTATTTGCCTCCTAAAAAGATGCTATATTTGTTGGAGAATAAACCAATTACTGGCTAAGACTTTTAGCCTAAAATCCTATATAGTTATAGGTAATGTTAGTCAGGCTGTGTAAATATTCAGCATTTAATCTGACTAAACTTGTCCATTTCTTACTATCCCTTGCTGCGTGTTCTTCATGTGGGTTATGTCTAGGATTTCTAATGGAAAAAGAGTAATGATTCTCCTCCTATTACTTACAGAAGCTACATCGTTCAAATGAGAAAGATCCATAAAACATTTAAGACTACAAATCATATCTCCAAAAGTAATTTCTAACTCTTTTCTTGCACATGAAGGATTTTTTTCTAGAGCTATGTTCCAAGTGTTGTCATTTCCACAAAAGATTTACCTCTTTCAGGAGTAAAAGCAGCTGGTGGTTAGAAATCAATGTTGTTATTTATTTGTTCGTTTGTTTTCTCTTTGCCTTATTTCAGGGCCTGGCACAAAGTAATAATCAAATAATCAAAGTAAGTAATTTTATTAAATATCTGATTATTATGTGAAACTCTTCTGAGGAACATTATTGAAAAATAAAGGTGAATAGAACACCACTTACACAGTAATCTGTAATTTAGTACAGGATATGACTTTAATATTTATTTGTGTGCAACAAGTATAATAAAAGTCACAAAATAAGGGATGCTAGAGTTAAAATGCATCCATAACTGCTCCTAAAGAACTTGAAGGAATGGTAGTATTTCAATACATTGGGATAATAGAGCAAAAATTTTTTTGGCCTAAGGTGAAAAGAGAGAGAAGAGAGAGGAAAAATGGTTTAGCTTGTTGGTGTTGTTAATAAAGAAATTGGCTGGCTTTTGCCTTGGGTTCCTTGCAGGTGCCACTAAGTCCTGGGGATGTCTTTGTCATTCACGGTGATCCCCTAGGGCCACATCTGAATTTATGCTAATGAGATTCCCCAGGATGAAAGACCACCAATTTGATTATGTTCCTGTAAGTATTTAGCTATTTATTTGGAAAAGAAAGGAGAGAAAAGGAAATTAGACATTGAGCTTAATAAAATGGGAAGCATGAGCCTGCTTGCTTAGCCAGGAATTTACAATTTTTCACACTCCGTGGGACCAAAGCATTACGCTCCACCAAGGGGATTAAAACTCCTCCCTTCTCCCTTCTAGTACAGAATAGTTGGGGCAGGGAGGGGAGGGGCGGGGAGGGGAGCCCGGGGGAGGTGCTGGACCATAGGTGTCTGTTAATCTAACTAGGGAGTGTGAGCCCATTCAAACCTCATGAAAGCTTGGGAAATTGTTTTGTTTTTTGTTGTTGGTTTTTGTTGTTGTTGTTGTTGTTGTTGTTTTTGGGGCGGGGGAAGTGCCTGGTCATTCCCAAATCCAGCTAATATAATCTCAGGGGAATCTCTCTTTCTTGATTCCTCGCCCGGATGACTGGCACTCTCCCCATGCACTCATGTGTCCTCTCTCCATAGCTACGTGGCCCTAGCAGCCATGTAACCCCTATCCGTGGGACTCCACATGCAGGGTCCAGTATTCAAGCAGGGAGCCTGAAGACCGCAGCACAGCAATGGACTGCTGCTGGGAACACAGGCTAAGCTCGCTGGATGCTGAACTAGAATGCACTTTAATATGGAGAAAAACTCTGGACATTAGCTTTTGCCTCAGCCTTGCTGAGGACGAGGTTGGAACTTTTTGGGATGAGGTAGACAGAGATGGGGCATGGAAAATCAGGAGAGCAGCCCCCTTAATTTTACATCATCATTAAAGTTTACCACGGAGACCCATCCTCCTGGGCTAGTCTCAGGAAATTTTTTCTTCAGCATACGGCAGGAACTCCACTTCCAGTGGTAACAGTGGGAGGCTTAGGACCCTGAGCCACATGAAAGTAGCCTGACCTCTGGGGACGACAGGAGAATTGGAAATTGAGCCACCTCCGTGATGGTTCAATCAGTCAGGTCTACATAATAAAATTTCAATAAAAACTGTTTTCTGTTTCCAATTTTTTACTTTTATTTACTTTTTTATTGGAGTATAATTGCCATACAGTCCATAAGGATTTCAACGGATTCTCAACCGTCTTTGGAAGCATTTGTTCCACACTTTCATTTGTGCTGCACTCATTGCATCTTCCCTAAAAGCCATACTGAATCATCCAAATAGTTTCCGTGGAGGAATGTTCAAGCTTAACCCCCAATTTTTTTTTTTAAAGATTTTATTTATTTATTTTAGAAAGAGGGGAAGGGAGGGAGACAGAGAGGGAGAGAAAGAGCAATGTATGGTTGCCTCTCATACGGCCCTCACTGGGGACCCGGCCCGCAACCCAGGCATGTGCCCTGACAGGGAATCGAACCCGGACCGTCTGGTTCCCAGCCCGCGCTCAATCCACTGAGCTACACCAGCCAGGGCCTTAACCCCAAATTTGATGCAGATCTGTTGCTCTACTTGCTCAGTCATTTTGAATGCGACAGCCACAAAGTAAGTACATATGCTCACTTAACAGTGTCTACCACCCCCACTGACTAGTGCAGTGAAGTTATCATTGTTCACACGTGTGCATTCCAGTCCACTCAGAACTCATATTCTTGTGTATTTATCGTCCTCCTTCCAAAATTAGAGTTTAATTTCTTTCTTCTTGACAGTAGGCTGCAATTAGTGACTCATTTTTAATAAACACAATATGATAAGTGATTAATAACGATTTTACCATGGAGAAAGCTGGCACATACAACCTTAACCATGTGAACTGTATTAAAATCACAATCAAGAAATCATGTTCATATCATGTGCCTTTGATATGAGAAGCACTTGCCTTCTGGGTATTCCTCTCAAAATCCATAAACCTAATCTAATCTTCAGAAAAAATTCACACAAATCCATATTCAGGGACTTTCTACAAAATTCCCGACCAGTATTATACACACGTGTTAAGATGAAAAAACAAGTAAAGTCTTAGAAACATTCACAGATCCAGAGGACACAAAGGAGACATCTGATGAAATATAACATGATACAGCAGTTTGGGTCCTTGGACAGGAAAAAGACATTAGTGGGGAAACTGATAAAATATAAATAAAATATGTAATTTAGCTAGCTGTATTATAACAATGTCAGTTACTTAATTTTTGAGTAATGTGCTACAATTATTTTAGATGTTAACTTTAGTGGAAGCTGGGTAAGGAATATATGTGAATTTTCTGTATTGTCTTTGTAAATCATGTAAAATTATAATAAAATAAATTTTAAAATAGCTGTATATCTTTTGATTTTCCACTGAACTAGCTGGACTTTGAGTAAAATATGAAATAAAATCAGTGATAATGTAACCAGAAAAGAGACCGGCGTTCAGGCTGCCTGTCACTACCAAACCCAATAAGCAATGACAGCGATTGAATCTTTATGGTGCTTTGTTCAGATGGCCAGCGATCTGAGAAGATGGTGGGTTCATAACCTAACAGACCACCTTGTCTTTTCTTTCCAGGCCAAGGTTTTTATACCAGGGAATAAACAAGGTCTGGTAAGGGCTTTGAAGTTCAAGGGGATTAGGTGAGCGATGCTGCAACATTCCTGTCCTAGGCAGTTAGCTGTTCCCAGGGGTGGGGAGTCTGTCTCTCCCTGGAACACAAAAGCCTGGATGCCTCCAGTTGTCCCTAAGTGGTAATCTTTAGCAGTGCCCCAGGATATCGGCTGTTTTCCCATAAGCCAAGATGGGCCTTATCTGTAGTTTCTGAAACAAAGGCTTTAACATATACATTACTTGCTAGATTTATAACTTTTTACCTCAGACTGAAATTTTCCAACTTTTGAGTCCCCTATCAATAACATGGCACTAATGGCTTACTCACAATTTTGATGAAATGATAATTACATTTTATGAATAATTTTAATTCCAAAATTTTTCCATTACAATTTATGTAGGTGACTTTTATCAGGCTAAAGAAGTCCCTTTTATTTTTAATTTGTGAATATTTTTTTAATGAATGGTTGACTATTGTCAAATAATTTTTCTGTAATGATTAAAATAACTACATATTTTACTTTTAAGATCCATTATGTGGTAAATAACAACATGAAATTAATTCTACATGGTCATGATAAATTATTATTAAAACATATCTCAAAGTCGATCGTTTAAATACTGTATGCATATTCCTCATTGATACTGGCCTTCAGTATTTTCCTTGAATTGTAATTGTCTTGTTTGTATATGACCTGGAATCTCATTCAGCTCATCTATCACAGTGTAATATTTATGAAAGAGATTGATGCTTTGCTTTTTCTATAATAACTCACCCTCAAGTCAGGCCCCATAGTTGAAGGATAGAGTGTATTAAATAAAAATGACAGGAAGCTTTTCTTCCTTCAGCAAGAGTGCTATTTTTATGCACTTAGTATTACTTGGTGTGAACACTTGCATCACGTGATTTCTCCTAGTTCCTGTGTGACAGCTCCGCATCCCAAATATATCAATTTTATCCTTTAAATTAGAAGAAAATAATGCATGGATAGTCTGTGTTGATTTCTAAAATTTATTATTAAAGAAATTTATCCTAAGCCACAGATTTAGGGGAGCATTATTTTCACATCAACATCTTCCCTTACATGGTTTAAAACTTAAACAATTTAGTCGATAATATACATACATGTTGGATATATAAAATGTATATGTATTTGGAGTTTTACTCATTTATTTTTATTTATTTTGAAGGTTGAGATTCAAGAGAAAGAAGTTGTTTTGTCTCCAAAATTTTAACCAGAAATATCTGGTGTATGAATTTTGGAATTTTTAGCACTGACATCAAGATTCAGAATGTGTGTGGCAGGCAAAGGAATGGCAGTCCAGAGATGTCCACATTCTAATCCCTAGAATTTGTAAATATGTTAAAAGCAAAGAGAAATTAAAATTGATAAAATTAAAGTTGCTAAACTGCTAATTGTACCATTGAGAGATTATCCTGAGTTATCTAGGTGAACCCAATGTAATCACAAAGGTCTTTAAAAATAGAAGAGATAGTCCTGGCTGGTGTGGCTTAGTGGATTTAGCACCAGCCTTCTAACCAAAGGGTCGCTGGTTCGATTCCCAATCAGGGCACATGCCTAGCTTGCAGGCTAGGTCCCCAGAAGGGGGTGTGTGAGAGCCAACTACATATTGATATTTCTCCCCCAGTCTTTCTCCCCTCTTCCCTTCCTCACTCTCTAAAAATGAATAAATAAAGTCTCTAAAAAAAAAAAAAAACAGAAGAGATAGAAGTGTGTCTCAGAGTCAGAGAAGGAAATCTGACAATGAAAACTCTCACAGGGACACAATATGAGAAATTGGATTGTTGATGTTTTGAAGATAGAGAAATGGGCCTATGAGTCAAAGAATGAGTTTACAACTCTAGAAAACTCTAGAAAAGGAAGAAAATAGCCTTTCCCCTAGAAGCTGCAGGAAGGAATAAATATACCATGCTGACATCTTGATATTGGCTGAGCGAGACTTCTGAACTATAAAAATGCATTTTTGTAAATAACACTGATGATAAATTCATGTTATTGTTAACCACCAAGTATGTAGCATTTTGTTACAACAGCAATAAGAAAGTAATGCAATGTTTTAATCCCTCTTTTTCAATACTTTAATGAAACAATCCTGTAATGATACAATCATCCTTGAATTTAGTACTGTATGGTTCTTCATGATAGTCTGCATTTAATTGACTTAAAAAAGAATGCTGGTAAAAAATAATGAATTGTGAAAAATGGGTAGTATAAGAAAATTAACATGAATGCTTAGTATATTATTAGGCAGATTTTATCAGTTATTTTATTTCGTTCCTTAGCAGTTCTGAAAGGCAAATAACCTGTCAAATTTATGATGTGACAATTGTGAAAAATAATTTAATTATGCATTTATAAATCATGTCTCTATGCTTAATTAAATTAATAATTTTGAGGTTATAAGCTTAAACACAAGATAGAAAGTGATAATTGTATTTTAGCTAAATCATAATTAACACATATATTAAAGTATCAACATTTTCTCCTTAGTTAAGAAGAAAAGGAGATCCTCCTAATTTTTCTGATATCCTTATGCTCTGAAGAATTAATTCCATTTTTCTAGAGTTTTAGTCTGTATTCAGATGATTATACTAAACTTGCCATGAGTAGAGATCCTGTTTCAGAGGTAGATGTACCTCTGGGAATTCAGTAGACTTAATCACTCAGAACTTGGAAAATCTGGTAACAACGAAGAGGAAGTACAAACCCCTAGCATGCAAGATGACTTCCTTACTGCACTATATGTATGTAAAGCAAAAACTAGATACATAGATGGCAGTCATCAGGAAGCCATGTATGCATAAAATTTACCTAATTCAGGGTGCTAAATATAGCCAAATAAAATCAAAGTTAGGTTTTCTCTAAAGACTTAGGCTATAGCTTACCATATTTTATCAGTTGATTTTATGCTAGAGATAGAATAGCTATCTTTGTATTTTATGGATATACAAGCTATAAAACCAACCAGTTGTTTAGTAATGAGAAATCATATATATGCAGGTTTTTACCCTAAAGATTATGTTTAATTTTATAACATTGTATAAAGCAATTTCCTTATTTCAGGAGGAGTATAATACATTGTTCAAAATAGCATGCATTATATTTATATTATCTAACCAAATTTATAATTTATATATGCATTACTATAAAATGTGGTATCATTTATTATAATAATAACTTTTACTTGGTCCTTTTAATTGTGACATGTAATTGATATTATTATATTCACTTATATGATAATCTTCCATTTATGCTTCTTAATTATTCCCTAGATAATTTAGACCTAATTGAACAGAACACATTTGATATAAGGTTGAAAAATTTTGTTTTTTTTAATCCAAAGTAAGAAAGTCACAAGCACATTGATTGGAGTCATACATTAAATAGAATTTAGTTGTTGTTGCTCATGAAAAAGCTTAGTTGCAATATGTCATTTTCATAATATTATTCATATTTTATCACTTTAAAATGTTTGTAAAACCATTGCTATGTAGCCATATAGTCAGTAATTTTCCACTTATTCCATTTAAGTTTCAAAATTCAAAAGGTCTTCTTTTTTCCAGATAAGAAAGGGAAATAATGCTATTTACATACTATATGTCATCTTTTATTTTTGTTTTAGTATAATATGTGTGAGACCACATTACTAATAGTATTAAAATTATAATGACATTTAAAAAAATATTATATCTACTACCCAAAACCTATGAAAGCATATCACTCACAAAACTCATTTCATAGTTTTTCTATTCTTCATATGTACCACATTTAAACATGTGCACATTTATGTGTGTCAGTGGATGTATGTGAGTGTGTATGTGTGTGAATTATCTGTTTTATATATCTCTAACTATATAAGAATATTATGCCAACTGTGATTATGTTTAATATACACAATAGACTAGAATCCTGGTATCATACTACTAAGCTAATTCATCGTTGCTAATGAAATAAAAATTCCATTTGTTTAAATATGGCATTAAAAAGACCAAAGATAGAACCTAATTTTAAAAATAATTAAATATGTGATAGCACACACGTTT
This sequence comes from Micronycteris hirsuta, assembly GCA_004026765.1. Classification (NCBI taxonomy): domain Eukaryota; kingdom Metazoa; phylum Chordata; class Mammalia; order Chiroptera; family Phyllostomidae; genus Micronycteris; species Micronycteris hirsuta. Next base: position 24,849 of record PVJI01017300.1, read on the forward strand.
AAATAGGTAACATATTCTTATTGTTTTTCAAATATTTGTAAGAGATAAATGACAGTTTAATAAAATAATAATAAGAAAAATAATAATAATGTAATAACAATGTGTAGTCTTTTTTCTAACATAGGTGAAATTAAAATGTGTGACAACAAAGGAAAGAGGCTGGAGCGGCCTCTATAAGTTTATTCTGTAAGTTTTTTGTAATGTATATGAAATAGCAGAAAAATACTTAGAGGTTGGTTGACTATGACATTATTAAGAAATTGTAACAAGTTTGCAGTATGCAAGGTTAATAAACAAATGTTACTTTCCATTTTATATACAGCACTGAAAAAGTTGTATAAATATGTACTAAAGCATCATTAACAAATAAATCAAAAGTTAAACTTAACAAGACAAAAAGGAGATAAAATGGAAACAAAAAACAATGAATATAAAATTAAGTAGAAAAAGAGAACAGGGTGAACACAGAAGAGATTAACAGAAAGCAAATATTTAGATGGTAGATTGAAATCCCATGCTCTCATATATTATTCAATACGAATAGACACTGATATGCCCAATTAATAGTCTGTGAATATTGATTTAGATGTAAAAACAGATCAAAGACTATACTTTCAGGATCATTTCTAAGTTTGTTACCAGCGAAGTTTCTCAGAATGTGTAGAGCACCAGCAAAACTATCCCGTCTCACTACTCCTTTTCAACAACACACTAGAAGTTCTAGCTAAAGCAATAAAATATAGAAATGAAGTTGAAAGTTATATAGATTGGGATAGAAGATATAAAACTGACATTATTTGCCTATTATACGATCATCTATGTAGAAAATTCAAAATAATCAACAACAAAAAAACTCGAACTAAAATAAGAAATTGTAACAAATTTGCAGTATACAAGGTTAATATACAAAAGTTAATTGCTATTCTATGTATTAATAGTGAGCAAATAGGATTTTTTTTAAAGATTTATTTATTTATTTTTAGAGAGAGGGGAAGGGAGGGAAACAGAGAAGGAGAGAAACAGCAATGTATGGTTGCCTCTCACATGGCCCTCACAGGGGACCTGGCCTGCAACCCAGGCATGTGCCCTGACCGGGAATGGAACCGGGCCCGTCTGGTTCCCAGCCCGCACTCAATCCACTGAGCTACACCAGCCAGGGCGAATAACGAGCAAATAGGATTTGAAATTAAAAACGTAACACCACTTACATTACCATCCATAAAACTGAAACACTTAACTATAAATTTAACAAATTATGTACAATATTTACATAAAGAAAACTACAAAATTCACAAAGCCAAAGTGGCTAGGTTGGAGGGTGGGAGGCAGGGATGGGGGGAGGGCATGGTGGGGTAAAAATGGAGAGAACTGTATTTTAACAACAATAAAAATAAATAAGTAAAAAAAAAAACCCTCAAATGAACAAAATCAAAGAACTAAATAAATGGAGAGACATTCTATATTCATGGATGGAAGACTCAATACCAGCAAGATGTCAGTTCTTTCTAACTTAATCTATAGATAAAATAAAATCTCAATCAAAAGCCAGAAAGTTATTTTGTAAATATCAAAATAAAAATGGATTCTAAACTATGTAGTGAGGCAAAAGTCCCAGACTTGCCAACAGAATATTGAAGAAGAACATGTTTGGAGGACTGATGCTACAAAGCTCCAAGAAGTCCTACAAAGCAACAACAATCAAAGCAGTCTACATCACACTGTCTTGGTGAAAGAGTAAGAAAATAGACCAGTGAAACAGAACAGAGAGCCCAGGAACAGACCCACATGAATGTAGTCAAGTGATTTTTGATGGAAGAGGTAAGGCAATACAATGGAACAAATATTCTTTTCAACAAATAGTTCTAGAAATAGAGAATATCCATATGCAAAAAAAATGAATATGGGCATAGACCTTACACTCTTCACAATAGTTAACTCATAATAGACCTAAATGTAAAACACAAAACTAGAAAATATGTAGGAAAAAAATCTAGATGACCTTTGGCACAGCAATGATTTTTTAAACACAACGCAAAAGGTGCAATTTATAAAAAAAAGAATTGATGAACTAGGCTTTGTTAAAATACAAATGAATGAATGAACGAATGAATAAATAATAAATAACTTATGCTCTTTGAAAGACAACACCAAGAAAATGAGAAGACAAACCACAGATTGAAAGAAACATATGTAAAAGATACATGTAACAGAGAACTCTTATCCAAAATATTGAAAAAGAACACTTAAAACTCAACAATAAGAAAATAAAAAATGCAATTTAATAAATGGACCAATGATCCTAATAGGCATCTCATCAAAAGAGATACATGACTAGTAAATAAACATATGGAAAGATATTCTATATCATCTGTCATCTACAAAATTAAATTAAAACAACAATAATATACTACCATGTGCCTATTAGAATGATCAATATCTAGAACACTAACAACATCCAGAGTATATAAAATGACATTTTATCTATAAATTGTTTCAATAATTTTTGAAAACTACCTAACTGATTTTTATTGAAATTGAACACACATATAACTTTGACCCATGTCTAGACGTATACTCAAAAGTTTTGTGCACACATTTAACTTCCGGCCAAGATGGAGGCATAGGTAGATACATTTTGCCTCTTCGCACAACCAAAAGAAGGACGACAACAACAAATTTAAAAACAAAAAATAACCAGAGCTGCCAGAAAATCAAACTGTATGGAAGTCTGACAACCAAGGAGTTAAGGAAGAAACATTCATCCAGACCGGTAGGAGGGTCAGAGACAAGACAGTCATGGAATTGAGGACTCATGGCAAGGCAGCAGCTAGAGGACAGGGGTGAACAAGGTGGTGGCTGGCAGAGTGGGCAGTCCCACATTTGCATGTAGATAAACTGGGAGGAACAACTGGGGAATGAGACAGACCATGCAATCCAGGGTTCCAGTGTGGGGAAATAAAGCCTCCAAACCTCTGACTGTAAAAAGCTGTGGGTGTTGAGGCAGCAGGAGAAACTCCCAGCCTCACAGAAAAGTTCGTGTGAGAGATCCACAGGGTCCTAGAACATACACAAGCCCACCCATCCGGGAATCAGCACCAGAAGGGCCCAATTTGCTGTGGGTAGTGGAGGAAGTGACTGAAAGCTCACTGAGAACAGAACAAGTGGCATGGTACCCTCTCTGATCTTTCCCCCACATTCAGTGCCACAATGCAGCAAGGTGGCTTGTCTCACCCTGGAGAATACCTAAGGCTCCTCCCTTTAGAATATAACAGGTACACTGACACAAAAAATATGTCCCAATTGAAAGATCAGATCAAAGCTCCAGAAAAAATACAACTAAGCAGTGAAGAGATAGTCAATGTATCAGATGCAGAGTTCAAAATACTGGTAATCAGGATGCTCATAAAAATGGCTGAGTATGGCTGCAAAATAGAAGAAGAAGTGGAGGCTATGAAAAGTGAAATAAAGGAAAATGTACAGGGAACCAACAGTGAAGGGAAGGAAATCAGGACTCAAATCAATGGTTTGGAGCAGAAGGAAGAAATAAACATTCAACCAGAACAGAATGAAAAAACAAGAATTCAAAAAAATGAGGAGAGATTTAGGAACCTTTTGGGACAACTTTAAACATTCCAACATTCGCATCATAGGGGTGCCAGAAGGAGAAGAGGAAGAGCAAGAAATGGAAAACTTATTTGAACAAATAATGAAGGAGAACTTCCCCAATCTGGCAAAAAATATAGACTTCCAGGAAGTCCAGGAAGCTCAGAGAGTCCAAAGAAGTTGGACCCAAGGAAGCACGCATCAAGGCACATCATCATCAAGTTACCCAAGATTAAAGACAAAGAGAGAATCGTAAATGCCGCAAAAGAAAAGGAAACAGTTACCTACAAAGGAGTTCCCATAAGACTGTCTCATTTTTCAAAAAAAAAAAAAAAAAACTTGCAGGAAAGCAGGGGCTGGAAAGAAGTATTCAAAGTCATGAAAGGCAAGGACCTACATCCAAGATTACTCTATTGAGCAAAGCTATCATTTAAAATGGAAGGTCAGATAAAATGCTTCCCAGATAAGTTCAGGTAAAGGAATTCATCATCACTAAGTCCTTACTATATGGAATGTTAAAAGGACTTATCTAAAAAAATGAATAAGATAAAAAATATGAACAATAAAAGACAACAAACTCAAAACTATCAACAACCAAACCTAAGAAACAAAAACAAAACAAAATGAAATAAGCAAACAAGTAGAAAGGAACAGATTCATAGAAATAGAGATCATATGGAGGGTTATCAGTGGGGAGAGGGAGGAGGGAGGATGGGGAAAAGGGTACAGGGAATATGAAGCATATATTTTAGGCACAGAATAGACAGAGGGAGGTTAAGAATAGTACAGGAAATTGAGAAGCCAAGATCTTACATGTATGACTCATGGACATGAATTAAGGTGGGGAATGATGGTGGGAGGGGGTGGTGCAGGGCAGAGGGGAATAAAGGGAAGAAAAAAATGGGACAACTGTAATAGCATAATTAATAACATATATTTTAAAAAATTTATGTGCATGTATGTTCACCTAAAAGTTACAAAGAGTATACATAAATGCACTCTTTTAAATAACAAAAAGTTATAAACAATCAAATGTCCATTAGCTGCTGAAGGGATAAATATTTTAGCCTATTATTTAAATGTATTATACAGAAGTAATAATGAATCAACTACAACAAAACACAAAAACATGAATAAATTTTACACTAAAAATATATTGATACAAATATGCCAGACATGTGAAGCATATTGCCTATACTATTATTTATTAAGTTCAGAGACAGTTAAATTATTTTATAGTGTTTCAAGTTAGGAATTTGGTAGTTGGAAATTGGTCAGTGTTGGTAGTATTATGAAAGAAGCATCTGAGGAGCTAGTATTGTTATATGTTTAGAATTTGTCAAGTTTATAAAAATTTGTTGCATTTATTTTATAAAACGTTATCCATGTTGAACAATACATAATAATAATAAAATATTACAAGTAATTTCAAAATATGTTTAGGATTTTGCCCTTGAAGTTGTATATTCTGAGTCTTATTAAACATTTTAAATTTATTTCTGTGAATATAGGTTATAAAATTATAGTTTAAATTTAAAATATAAAACATAAAATTATGGTATTATCCTTATAAATTTTTCATTCACAAATTATTTGCCCAACTAGTTCTTTAAATAGAGATGTATCTTTCATAAAATATTACTTGACAGTTAAAAGGTATAATACCTGGGGATATATATTTAATGCAAATATAATTCTTTCCTTACTTGCATCTGGTTTACTCTTTGTCTTTAATTCCTTTGTTTCATAGGGTCTTGTATTTGCCCACTTAAAATGTATATTTTAGAAAATTTGGTTTCTTGAAATAATTACTAAATATTAAATTCTTATGTAATGATAACTATATCATTAAACATTTTGAGAATGTCTTTTCTACAACATCCTAGATCAGTGACTGGTAGAAGACTGTATACAATCATAGTTGTTTGTCTAATAAACTCCATAAATAGAAGTATAATTTATAGTGCAGTTTGATTTAAATTATTGATATGGTAAACAAAATAACTGATAGAATCCATGTTATTGTAATAATAATGTCTTTGTTTTCCTCCATATAATTAAATATAAAATGAGGTTATCAAAGAACAATTAAGGAAACATGGATAACTCTTTTACTCTTTTTATTTTGTTGTCTATTATAGCTACATAATTATTTCAGGCTAACCTCAAAACGATCACCTGGAGATAAGAATTATACAAGCATTAATTGGGGGACTATTTGTACTTCACTAATCATTTATTTTTTATTTTATTTTTTTCCCAAGGGGTAGCATTTATTTTATTTTTATTTTTTTAAAGATTTTATTTTTCATTTTTAGAGAGGGGAAGGGAGGGGGAGAGAGAGAGAGAGAAACATCAATATGTGGTTGCCTCTCATGTGGCCCCCCAATGGGGATCTGGCCCGCAACTCAGGCATGTGCCCTGACTGGGAATCGAACCTTTGACCCTTTGGTTCACAGCCTATGCTCAAATCCACTGAGCTACACCAGCCAGGGCCATGCACTTCACTAATCATTTAGATATGGTCATAGTACATCAAAAAGAAATCTGGAAAAAAAAAAAAAAGAAATCTGGAGAATAGAACATGCCAGTTATACTGAAAAAAATTGTACTTTTTTCTTATTAAGATTTAATACATTCATATTATACCATAATGTCTCTTAGTATTATTTTCATGGCAGTTATCATCATGATTTATAGTACAAATTATAAAATTTTCTTAGGATCTTTTGCTTTTAAGAAAAATATGCTGTGCCTTTTGATGTATGCTATGATATGCTGGTAATAATAATTAGCTCTAATTACAGGTCAATTTGAGTAAATCCCATCACCAGTAACTGAGAAAGAAACATTGAAATAAAATTGAGAGGAAGAAATCATTATAGTGTATTTGCATCTAGATCATTCATATTCTGAGTATTTAAAATGGAAAAAAATGTTCTTGGAAGAATCTTTGTCAATTTATAATTTGTAATTAGTTTTTTTTCTGGAATGCTTTTCACTAGCTGAATGAAAAAATAACCTCTTACTTGAAACTCCATTGCAAAGTTAAAGAGGATCTTACTCTCAATAATGTTCCTGGATTGTAAGGTTCATTGTAACTTTTTTCTATGATTTTATCATCATGACTGGTAAAATTATATTTTGATTTTCCTTTATAGTTTAGTTCTTATACCTTGAAATAAATGTTGATATTAATTCCAGGTTTTTGCTTTTCTTATACAGAACAGATGTATGTATAAGCTAACTCTAGGTGATGTTTATAATACTGGCAAAGTATGCATTGCTGAAGCGCAATTACTTGGATGACAGGTTCCGCCTAAACCCTGGAACCATTCAAAAGGCAGCTATGTAGGACAAGTGTGCTTCCTATTTAGTCCTGCAGAGGGCATCCTTGTTTGAGCTGTGTGTGCCTAGGAAGTGTCTATGATCAAGGCATTTTTGTAGAGAAAATAAATGTAAGTGAAATAATTTCATTATTACTTATGGATCATATGACATTTCTTATCTGATTTGAGCTCCCCATAAAACAATAAAACAAACACCAACTTTACCTTGGCTGGTGACCCAAACTGAACATATTAGAGTCCTGTACTTCACATGCAGGTGTGGTAACTTGAACTTTCTCCTCAGTGATTTACCAGCTATATTGTGTAAGAACTTATTCTAAGATTTATAATTTTTAAAAAATATTTTATGTATTTATTTTAGACAGAGGGGAATAGAAGGAGAAGGGAAGAGAAACACCAATGTGTAGTTGCCTCTCGTGAAATCCGCACCAGGGACCTGAACTGGCCCGCAACCCAGGCATGTGCCCTGACTGAGAATCGAATTAGCAACCCTTTGGTTCGCAGGCTGACACTCAGTCCACTGAGCCACCCCAGACAGCGTAATTTATAAAGTTTTAATATTAAGATACATTGAATACAGTGAAGAGGACTGAACATGCATATCCTGAGTTTGGAGGCTAATAGTGAGATTGGATTTGCAGCAAGTATAAAATGTATTTAAAATGTAAGTTTTATCTTCTTCATATTATGTATGTATACTAAAGATATAAAATAATAAAAATGAGTTTTCTCTTTAAAAATATTATCAAGTTTTTTTTTCTTTAAAGGACCAGATAGTAAATGTGTTTCTTATCATTGTACTACTAAAATAACCACAGTCAATATGTAAACAGATGAGCATAGTTGTGTAAATAAAATTTTATTTACAAATTACTGTGTCATAGTTAGCACTAGCTTTTTGTAATTTATTGACTCCTTTTCAGGGAACTCTGATTTATGCATAACTAAAGTATAGTGGAATGAGCTAATAAAATTTATATTAAAAATTTCAATGTAGGTGCAATATTATTTTATGCTGCATTTCACACCCATTCCAATCCCATTCCAAATTCAAAATCTACTCCACTTCTTAGTCATTTCCATCTCACTCAAAATTTAAAATCTATTCTACTATTAATATTTTTTTAGAACTCTATTGCTTAGTGTTCAGTTGGGGAATAAAACAGAAATAGTGAAATTGCATGGGAATATAAGTTTCACTTGGTACACTATGGAGAATTATTAAATGTAATCTAAATTAATCTAAAATACTCTGAGACCAATTTCACACACCCAACTTGGGAACAGAATCTATGGATTGATAGCTCAGATTTCTTCTTACTACTGCATTCTTATAATTTAAATTGGGTTAGTAATACCTACTTTACCTACACTGTAGAATTTTTGCAAGAATAAAATTTGATAATATGTTTAGCATTGGTTTTAAAATGATAAAGAATGTTACAATTTGCTGATATTATTAAAGTTTCAGTAAGAACATGGCATTTATTTATTTGGTTATATTGCTAGCATATTAGTGTTAGTAGCTATTTTATAAAATAAGCAATATTTAATATTATGTAAGCTTTTTTTAAAGTTGTGTTTATGATGATCTGTTATGGGAAAAGGAAATGTTAGTCCTGTATATTGGGAGTTTTTCTGCTGCTAAATAATGTTATCATCTTCAAAAACTTAAAGACAAGTTAGTTATAAAGGCAAATAAATATAAGATTCATATAATGAGCATAATTTGGCTTACAATATATGATACGTTTTAAATATCTTAATGTTGTTCTACATGAGTTGCCAAAAAGAGCATACCTAGAATCCTAAGTAAGTTATTGTAGTTGAGTTGAAAAAACAAAAACAAACAACAACCCCCCCCCCCCCCCCCCCCCCCGAATACATCCAAACGGCAAATCTTGGAGGGAATGGACCGGAAGTGTCAGGCTCCGATGCACAGAGGTCCAGGGGAACCTGCCTCCACTCCGAGGCTTCCCTACCAGCCCTAATAATGTTTCATTTGACTTATACACAGACACCTACGTCTAGTTTGCCAACTCTCTCAATATGAATATAACGGAACCACCCACAAAGGGCCATCGTCAAGAAGAAAATGTTATCATTACTGGCAGGCATGTCCATCTGAAGAAAAAGCGTTTCTACTCCATGTGATTTGTACCTGTGCCCATGTATATGAGAATAGGAAGTGGCTTTTAATGCCATTTCTACTGTTTCACTTAATTTTTAAAATACTATAAAAATATATATTTTCTTTTCTAAAACATTGTCTATTCTTCAGTGTACTTAATTTCGTGGATTTTTTTTTAATTATCCAAAACATAGAATAGGCAAAAAGTTGGGTTATGTACTTATAATATTGTACGAGGGCTCAGGCCCGCCTAACATTTTTCCAGGTCAATGTGTTTCTTTAATTCACTGTTTACTATTGACTAAAGTTCCCAGACTTACACATTAAACTATATAATTTGACAAACTGAAATGCAAATAATTTATGTCTAATAAAAACAATAACTCTAAATATTAAAGATTATTGCTTAGAAGTATATTAGTCAGTTTTGAAATGAATACAGCAATCTTATCATTGTGAAATTTTCTATAAGTATCTATAGCTTCAAATGTTCTTTGAATCTGTTTTTGCAGCTTTTTTCCTGGTTAATGATTCTGTTGAATAAAACATTTTTATAAAAGGCATTTTATACTTGAAAAATATCATGATTTTATGTGCTGAAAATTGTTTTAGCAACTTAAAATTTTTATTGTATTTTTCCATTGTCAGGTTAATTTCTGACTAAATTAAAATAAAATAATTTATTCTTAGCTGAACTGTGCCAAATAAATCTTAGAGGAGCTCTATCACAATGTGGGAGAGAAATTATATTAGATGTAAAAGTAAGCTATAAATGAAATAAAGAACCAGGAAATTACAAATCTTTCAAGAGTATATATATTATATATATGTGACTTTTTGGTCCTTTTTAATGATCTAAACCAATAATTGGTTGTGTAAAACAAAAAAGAAATAACAAGAATATATTTCATGATTTTATAAGAAGATACGTAATCACACTACCTAAAACAAGAGGAAGTAAAAATGGAAGCACATTCTTATAGATTCCTAAATTACATGTGGATATATCAGTTTACAAAGTGATATGTTAAATAGGTACATTGTAAACCCTAAAGCAACTACTAAAATTAAATGATAGAAGGATAACTAAAATAGCAAGAGTGGAGACTAACTGGAATACCAATACTACTCGATTCCTCAAAAGGAAGGAAAAAATATGAGGAGAAAGGGAAGAAATAACAAATGTGAACAAATTTAGAATGAACTAACTGTACTAACAGTTGTATTAAATTTAAATAGTCTAAAAGTTAAAATTAAAAGGCACAAATGGCCAGATTGAATAAAAATTTTAAAAAGATATGCTCCCTAAAAGAATTGCACTTTAAACTTACAAACGTCCAGATTGAAAGTACAATAATGAAAAAGTATATCATGCAGACACCGCTGATAAAGAAATTTATGTGACTACGTAAATACCTCACAACAATAAAATGTCAATTAATATATATGACATGATTTTGCACCAGAAAACAAAGTTTCAAAACACACGAGAAAAAATACCTAAATTGAAAGGAAAAGTAACAAAGTCCATAATTCTACTTTCAAAGTACAACCCATCTTTCTCAATAATGGATAGAACAAGTAGACAGAGAAAAATCAGTGAGGGTAGAAACTGCTAATATAACACCATCAAACAAATGACTTAAATGACATCTATACAACCCTCTATTCAACAACAGCAATATACATTTTTTGTCAAATGCACAGAATATTCACAAAGACAGACCATGTTGAATTATAAAACATCTTAAAAACTGAAAATAATGGACACATGGAATTCAAATAAATTAAAACTTAGCATTAGATTCCACATATGAGTGAAATCATATGGTATTTGCCTTTCTCTGACTGGCTTATTTCACTTAACCTAATGATCTCCAGGTCCATCAATACTGTCACAAAGGGTAAAATTTTCTTTTTTTTTTAAGGCTGAGAAATATTCCATTATGTAAATGTCCCATAATAATTGTACCCACTCATCTACTGATGGACACTATGGCTATTTCCATATCTTGGTGATTGTAAAAAGCACTGCAATGAACGTAGGGGTGTTTATGTTCTTTTGAATTAACAAGGAAAATGC
>PVJI01017301.1:0-36015 GCA_004026765.1 Micronycteris hirsuta
TATTTGTCTGTTTAAAATTTAAGAAAAATAATTCAGTATACATTTTATAGTAAATCACAAAAAGTTTCATTGAAAAAAAATATGTAAAACTAAAGTTATCCTAATTTTACTGAATGTTGCCATTTACACAAAACATTAGCAAAAATGGCCCGCTCCAACTGCTAGTTTGCGATCAACGCTCCCCGCATCCCAAGTGTAAATATAAACAGAACTCAGGTAAGCTACATTCGGACTATAAGACACACCCCCATTTTCCTTCCAAATTTGGGGGGAAAAAGTGCATCTTATAGTCCTAAAAATACAGTAACCCCCAGCCACTAGTACGCCTTTGTATTGGAATGATCAGGGATATGATTGCTGATAAGTAGGCCTGGGGCCTGAAGCAAACTGATGGGAGAGGGAGTGGCTACAGAAGGTCAAAGTTGTCTCTTGACAGTGAAATTTTCAGATCCTCTCAATTGTCTCCCACTCAGTTTTATAATCCAAGGCTGAACCCTAAGCCCTACCTAAGAGGAGTAACTGCTGTTAAGAGATTTACTGGAACCAATTCCATTCTCCTCTAAATACTTTGAACTAAGTAGTGTTACCGTGAGCTCCAGGGGACTCTTTCTCCACTAGATTTGCTACGTGAGCTCACAAGCCCTCTTATTTACATTGATGGTAGTAGCTTGCTAGAAAGGCAAATTTATTTCTAAAGTACGAAAATGTCATCTCCTGGATGTCATTCATAGGTTAAGCGAAGGTTGTCACATGCAATTCTCATGGCAGCCATCTCTGGACATCTTGAAATATAGTGTATAAGTCAGTATTTAGCTTGATTTTGGACTGAAAATGGAGAAGAGCACTTTAGTTTAATTGAAACGGAGATGAATAACTCCCTGAGCCTCTGAGTGTGGGCCCATGATTGTCACTTTGGAAGCATGAGGCATGCAGTTCCTTGAAGTACTTCCAATTAAATTACCAGAAGAGCTACTAGTAGGTCAAGCACATTGACTCAAGAGAAGCTAGTGGGATCTTAGGTTTTAGATATATGTGCCTATCTCATGTGTGTCCTGTGTTTTCCTATGTCATGGCTGGTGTTAGAGGTATAACCATTTTCTGAAACGGGCTGAGAGAGCAGCCTTCTGCCCTCCTATTCTATAAACCCTACTGAGTTGGGGATGAACTGAGGTGGGTGTGGGTGTGACTGAACTGTGTTGAGGAAGGTGTCTTGGCCATGATAGGGGCTGGATCCCAGTGGGGGTGACCCAGGTGCAGGGCAGTACTATTTCCTCAAAAGAAAGGCTATTGATTACCATCTACCTGTTCAAAGTTCTTTGCCTTGACAATTAAGATTGGCATTTGGGAGTCTCATAAACCATCTGACCCCATTTTACCACTCTGCCCTCCTCACCCACACTTTAAATTTTTTTCATTCTTAGATGCCTAGGCAAATGCCCCTCTTTCAGGATGACTCCCCCACCCCACTGCATATTGCTTATATTGGAATAGTGCAATGTGAAATATTGGAGCCCAAATATTTAATTCTATTGTGTAATATAATTAGTTTATCCCATTTTTTTCTGTTCAAGCAAAAGAAAAGGGATGGAGACCTATTTATGTGACTTTCTTGCTGTTTTCCCAAAGAGCTTCACAAAATAACCAGATACACAGTTAAAATTAGACTTTATTTAGCATATTTAAGAAGAATATACCTAGGACAGATTAACAGCACCTATTTAAGAAGCACAAACATTACTTAATAATATTTAGTTAAACCACAAACATCAATTTCTCTGCATTTCCCAATCAGGAGTCTGTTATTCCTGTCCTGCAAAAAATTGGATTGTAACCATTTTATAAAGGATACTATTAAAGCCAACCATTATGTAAAACCTTGTCCTTGGGCAGAGTCTTTGAGACTACTGAGCCCATGTAACAGTATTAATTTATGAATTTGATTGGAGTGTGAATGGGTTTCTCTTCTTGCTGGGAGAAGGAGGATAAAGCCCATCCCTTTTGTGCACCTGAAGGTAAGTTGTGCCAGTGGGAACTTGGCCCCAGGACTGTAGTTTGGCAATCCTTTAAAAAGGCACTTTTAAATTACAAATTCTTTTTTAGAAGTAAAAGAAAAATTTTAAATTCAAATTTTAAAATATTAGAGCTGTTTATTGACCGAATATATGTTTCTATTTTTGTGTCGCAAAGTAGCACAAAATTTGGTACTAAAGGTGGTTTTAGGAATTATTTAATGAGGATATATGTGTGTATATATATATATATATATATATATATATATATATATACACATATATATACTTTTCAAGTTTTAATATTTTTGTTCTTAAAAGATAATAAACCCATCATATAGTTATTTTATCTTGTCTGATGCAAATGCCATTGATATGATTGTAATTCTTGTACACCTTGGCTGTGACCCCAGTGGAGTCCCACTACCTCTTAAGCTATTTACCCATCCATGATATATTTTATCTCTCAGGCAACCAATCCAAAAAAAAACAAAAAAACAGAGCAGCCATTTTCTGGTCTTTCGTACTGCTCTAGGAATGCAGGGATGGTCACAATATAGATCTACTAAATTCATATCTTGTCAGTTCAGTTTGGGTCTTGAGAATACAGTTTTCTTTTCATCCTGCCAACAGGATGCCAATAGCTTATCCTGGGGTCTTTCCTATTTAAGGGGAACAGGATTATCTTTTTTGATTTTACATTCTATACTTTCAATCAATGGAAAACAGGCATATCCGTGCCAAGTGTGTTGTGGAGAACTGCAGCAAGGATTCCAGCCAAGATGATTAGTTTACATTAATGACCAACTGTACCAGAATACGTTTTCACTTGTCATATATACATTTGTAGTATACTTTAAAAATTTAAAATAAATATACTATGTTCTACTTCAGAAATTAACCAAAGTGAGGGTCACACATAGAATTCTGCATGCATTTTATTAACTAAATACATGTACGTACTATCTATTTTTGAGGATGACATTATCTACAAACACATACAGTCTAATATTTGCACCTTATCTCTAAGAACACTTATATTTTATGTACAGTTACAGCTTACATTTAGGAGAATTACTACAGGAATAAATACACCACTGAAACAGACAAAAATACCAAACCTTTAATATTAAAATTGTAGCACAGATGAAGAGGGGGGATACACTCAACTTTGAAGCATCAAACTAAAACCAATCTTGTTTATGTCTATATTTTAGAACCAGAGAGATCTAGTAATGAATTCTCAGACATATAAACCTCTTGTGAGTGTACAAGTTACTGTAGTTTCCCCCTGGTGTATGTACTTCGAGCTATGAGAACTTTGGGAGGCAATGATGGAAACATTTGACTCCTATTGGCAACCTTCATTTACCTTGAGGATTCTTATTTTGCTTACCCAAGAGTAGCAGACTTGCCAGTGGCCTGGCAATCAGTGACCAGCTTCTGTGGATTTTAGTTTTCCTATTTCTTCCTTCAGCCAGTCTTGTTGCTTTTAGCAGAAGACTGCTGTAAGCAAACTTGGTATTTGCCATAGAGGAAGAGATTGTAAGTAACTGGAGAGAATTTATGACAAGGGCTTCTCTTCTTTCTGAGTTTTAGGTTATGGTCTGCTGATTGCAGCTCATTGCTTCTGTCTCCTCATGCCTAAGCTTGGAGGGGCTTTGAGGGGACCAAGAATACTTGTCCTGCTCATGGAAAATGAGAGAAACAGAGATAAGGAGGGAGAGGGTTAAAAGCCATGACTGACCAGATTTTCTCTTCTTATCTTGGTAACTGGCTCACAGCCAACTCTTCCTTTAATCTGTTGTCTGCTCTAGAGGAAATGACATTTTGCTTAGAGAAAACTCTCCGAACAGGATGAGGGTTGTCTTAAAGAGGAATAAAACAAAAAAGACATGAGGGGAAAACACTTCTTTTAATTTTTTTCTCAGAATATGTGGGAGGGCAATTATGAGAATAAAAACAGTCCAGTAGTTTAAATTGTTGCTCTCTGTTTCATCCCAACAACCTCTGAGGGTTTTATCTCATATAGCTTTTCTTTCCAAATGCATACATTTTCTTTTCCAAATGATACATTTCAGACATTTTTAAGAGCATTTTGGCAACATTTCAGAAAGCCTAGCTTAACCTTGTAAATTATTCTTCAGATAGTATGAAAAAATCTTTTGAAGTAACTTTACCTAGTTTAATTGGCTAATTATGTATAAAATAAGGCAATGTTAGGCACCTTATAATTTTATAGGTAAAATATTTTTTTTTTAGTTTTTTTCTGAAATAATTGGACAGTATCTATAGAATTGAATGTACCCCAAAGATGTGTTGTATTGAGAACTTTCTGGTAAGAAATGAGCTGCCTACCTCCTCCTATATTATAAAATGGCACTTTTCCTTACCTGTTGAATTTGAAGTAGGTATCCTGGTCATCTCTAAATTGGATTGGAGTTAGAGAGGAGACAGAAACACATCTCTAACTGCTGGTTACCCCTATTGTTCACTTCTCTCCTTTCCTGCTTCCATAGGCCACAGGTCCCCGTGAATCTGTCAGCTCTGGGTTTGAAGTGAGTGAATGGGAGTGAGGGCCAGCACAGCAGGGCGAAGGGGAGTGAGGCAGGTGAAGGCAGTGGGCATGATGGCAAGAGGTAGGCAGGGGGCCAGAAGTGCAGAGGACTTCCCAGCAGCTGGCATTTACGGCATAGAGAAGATGGACCCTTGTATCACAGAAGTCATAGAAACCCAGGGCTTGCTCCTTCTTAAGCTTGTTGAAATTGGTGTGCTAGTCAAAGCACCTGTGACTCCTTGGCAAACTAGATGCTCTATTATTCCTAAGTAAGAAAATCATTAAATTGGAAATCACGTCATTTCAAAGTCTGGTTCGCGTGGCCCCTGTACTTTAATGGGACTTTTACTGCACATATGAAGTAGCCTTGGCAAAAGAATATATCCTTTAAAAAGATTTAGGGAAAGGTATTGCACATGAAGCTCTTTGAGGCTAATTGATTACTTTTTTCTGCTCTTCCAGATTTTCCAATGACAAAACAGTATGTGCAGTAAAACCTCATTAAGTTGATAGTATTTCATTCAAAATAGCACATGTAAAGCAGTGCTATCTCCAAACTAACTAGAGGCCCTATTGTTTATTAAGAAGAAAATGTCAGCAAAGCAGAATGCTCTTAATTCAAAGGTCCTCTTTTTCAGTCTTATATTTTTCAAAAGATTTTCACTTTTGAAAAATCCATTTTGCCATAAGAATAGACATTGATTAAAATAGGGAAAAGAGGAACTTTAAAAAGGAAATCGGAGAGTGTCGGTGCCCTGGAGAATGTTGTGTGTGATGTTAAATTAACTTACCGCACTTGTACAGGTCTGGTTCCATTTTGATTTGGGATTTTGGCAAACAATTTTCTCTGATACACTCTGAAGGGGCTGATCTTTAAAAATAAAACAAGAGGTTCAGTTTCAACAAAATATTTGGATACACTTATGTTTGAAATCCTGTTTCCTACCCAGGTAAGCATTTCTACTCAAAAGACAGGCTACCTTGAACTCCTTCAACCATGACAGATTCTCAAGACAAAAGCCCTCCTCCCATAGAGGATTGGTCATATAGGCCATTTCTTTACTCAGATATCCTTTGAGGACAGCTTAATACAAGAATTTGGCAATAAATTGGTATAATAAATTTATGACTATTAATTCATTTATACATTTTGGTAGAAAAATAAATGGTTGTGAAAAGGTAAACTTCAGCCCCCATGTCTTTTCTGAATTACCACAACTTCCAAATTAATGAGGTTTGAATTAGTAATATTTTCATGGACATATCAAATTGACAGATCAGAGCAATATTGTCTGGGTCTATCTCCTCTCTTTTCTTAAGTTCTGAACAAGGCAATTCCAAATGACCATGCAGACTTATTCACAGCCCAAATACACTGCTGTTTACCTTTCCTCTGAGAAGCTCATATTGGAATCTGTGAGGAAGAAGAGATAAAGAAAATACGAACAAGGTAGGCATTTATGTGAATTAAATTTGAGTTCTATATAGACATGGTATTCACACAAGCATGAGGCTAAACTCTGAATATGGCCATCTTTATGTACAACTTCACGATTAACTATTTGTCACCCAAATACTCCCTCCTCCTCCCTCCATGGATTTCTGCACGAGCAATTGAATGGCCATAGATTTATTTAATTTCATCTTTAGCAGGATCAAAAACACTGTTGTGACCATTTTACTGGTCCATGCTATTTGGTCAAGTAAACATGGTGTGTGCCTTCAGAAATATATAAGTGTACCCCTACCCAAAGTGGTTTCAGGGTTTGGAATTTGAAAATTCCATCTGTATTGACTCTGGGGATAATTTAGATATTGCAAAGGATTTCCCAAAATAATATACTTCAATGGCAATAATAGGATAAGTCTGACCTGAACACTTTGATTTTAAGATTATGTGGAGTAAGTGAGATGCTTGCAAGGTACTGAGAAACAATCCTGTCTGTTATTTCTGACTTCCTTATACTTCTCCTCCACATCTGCAGAGAGCTTAAGGGCTTTAAGGAGAGCCACAGGTAGAAAAGACATATGAGCACGCCTGGAGGAGGAAAAATGTTTATCTTGCCTTACTTGCTCCCCACGTGGGGGTCTCATGGACTCTAGAGATTTTTAATGGGCACATCACTCTTAATTGGCATTGTGAGTTTTGTAGGACTTTGGCCACTTCTAGTTGAATTAACTTTTTGGGGGAGGAAATACTGTTTGACCAGAAAGTCCTATTTGGACACTGCCCGCCCCCCCCCCCCACAAGTGACTGGTAGAGGATATTTGGAGAATTCTTTTGTGCATCCCAATTCAATCACAAAGGAAAAATTGTAAAATAGTGGCATAATTTCTGTCCCACTATTATTCAAATAGGAGACAGAAACAAGATTAGTGTCAACTGATAATTTTCCATTTGCATAGGATGGCCTTGGTCTCAGCTTATGCACAAACCCAGGGTTTTATAGGAAAAAAGTAAACTGTTTAGCCTCATGAATATGTGTTATTTCTTGGACTAGCTTCCCATTTCAAACATGCCCTATGATCTTCCACTTTTCTAGGTACCTGTAGAGAATCTAGAAACCTTGGTATTTTAACAGCACAATGACTTTGTTTTAGTTTCCACAATAGCCTTTTCACCAGGCTGTGGGTCTCATACATTGATCAGTCAGTTAGGTTTTGCTTCTTGGGCTCCATCAATGATTTGGTCCATTGCTTCACTTTCAGTTTAACATAGGCTGTAAACTTTGCCCATGACCTCTCGACCTGAGGGCCTAAAAGTCCTTCAGTGCATAGGCATCATCTTCTTTTTCCCTCAGAGTGAAAGCTGACACCTTGTAGCTCTGAGGAAACAGATCAAATACCAAATACAGATCCAAAACGGATAGTCCTTGTAGCTCTAAGAAATTTGGAGCCTAATAATTTTTGGGGGGAAATTTTAGTCAGAATCCTTAAGTGTGTGCTTTGAGGAACACACTTTTAAGAGAAGACTCCCATTTCTACATCTTCCATGTATTTCTCTATCTTGTGGTGAGAAGGATGTGTGCAATACCTTTGCCTGGAATGGTATGGGTTGGTATTAATGGGATTGTGAATGGTCCATTGAAAAGAAAGCAGGTCCTGTTTTTTTGTACTGCAGACAGTTCAAGGTTTGCCTTAGAATTCACTTCAAGGTGAAGTGGCAGAATCATGAGAAGAAACGGTCATTGCCTTCACCTTCTATGCCAGCTTCGATTTCAGGAAGATCTGGGTGGCTATATTCTTTTGGGGGCTTTTCCTTGCAGAAGAACTTATTCAGCATACCTTGAATTTCCTTCTTGATGGTCTTGTGCATGTACCCATAGATGTAGGGGTGTATGCAACACTGCAGGAAGAAAAGCCATATTATTATGGTAATCACCCACTGGGGCACATTGGTTTGGACATCCACCCACACAGCCAGGACTGCTAGAAAGCAGTAGGGCCCCAGAGATAGCACATAGGAGAAAATGATGAGGAAGATCACTTTAGTAGCTCTGCACTGGTAGCATCTGGGCAGAGGAGGGCCATTGTTGCTGTTTCGACGACTTGGTGAGGCAGTCTCTGGAATATTCACTGCTTCAATGTCATCCTCATTGAAACTGATGCCATCCTCATCAAATTCCATGTCATCTTCACCCAAGTAAATGTTGCACTGGTTGACCTCTATATGGCCCTTTTGTGCTTTCATGCTGCTCTCAATTTTGGTGCTGCCTTCCTTACCCTCCATGCTGCCATCATTAGCTACCAAGCTGCTTTCTTTGACCTCTTTGTTGCCCTTAGCCTCCATGCTCCCTTCCTTGGCTTCCATGCTGCCCGCTTCGGCCTCCATACTGTTCTCCTTGGCCTTGACCTCATTTTCATTCTGGCTGTGGAACCTGCTCTCACCCTGGAACTCATCATTCTTCTCTCCCTCTTCATCCTCATTCTCCACATGGTCCTTGGCTCGAACCTCCAAGCTGTGGCTCTTGACATTGTACAGAAGAGCATGCTGCTGCCGGGCTGCACTAAACACTACAGAGTAGCAGGCAATCATGACAACCAGTGGAATGATGATTAAGGACACCACACTGAGAATGGTGTAGCTGGGGCTGGCCCCCCAAATCATGGAGCAGATAGCATTGCGCTCATCAAAGGCAGCCTGACCCCAGCCATAGAGTGGAGGTGTGCTCTGCAGGATGGCCACGATCCACGTGCCATAGAGGAGCATGTAACCCCGGCGTGGGGTCATTTTGGCCGGGTAGGAGAGAGGGTGGAAGATGGACAGGTAGCGATCCACTGACACCACAACAATGGTGTTGACACTGGCAAAGGCGAACAGGTGAGTGAGGCTAACCACGGCAGTACAGAAGTGGCCGTTGAGGGGCCAAAAGAAAGGCACGGAGCTGGCTACTACCCAGGGGGCCACGAGTGAAACCTGCAGCAGGTCAGTGATGAGGAGGTTAAAGATGAAGCGATTAGTCACCTGAAACAGCTGTGGCTTGCGCTGCAACGCGAGTGCCAGCACTACATTGCCAATGAATGACACAGTGAGGAAGATGAGCAGCACGCTGGAACGGATGATGCCGTGAGCCAGGCTGATGGGCATTTTGGAGAGGGGTATGCACGTGTGGCTGCTGTTGCTTTCTTGCGTGCTGTTGGTGCAGGTGGACGTCATCGCGATGGCAAGACGCGGGCGGAAGTGACACAGGGTGCAGGCTTGGAAGAGGCACCAAGTGGGGGGCAAAGGGTCGCAGAGATCACACTTACTGTTATGCTGGGGATGAAACAAACACGTGGACTGGGTTAGACACTCTGTTGAGGAAGCACCTTTCCACTCTGGTCAGGGCGCTACAGGATCTTCTCCCCAGGGTTCCCACGCAGCCACTGTCTGAGACCCGACCGGGCACTTTCTCTGAATCCTTCTCTTCCTCTCTGGGTCTCTCCGCCTCTCTCTAGGGGTCTCTGAGTCCCTCCCATCTGTTGTGCTGGTGCATGCAAATGCGCTCTGCGCTACTACTATCTTTGAGTCTCAGAGTTTGAGTTTCTCAGAGTGATTTTCCCAGCTGTCTCTCCCGCTAGCTCACGCACGCATTCTGTATCCCAGCCTGTTTACGTTTGTTGAATTCTTTCTCTCTAGTGTCTCTCTGTAGCACATTTTTTTCTGTATTCCGGACTGTGTACACATGTCTCAGTTTTCCCCAAACTCTCTCAGCTCTGTTTCTCATTCTGCTGTTTGTCTCTATTTCTTAGCCTGTTCCTAGGACGTGCGCGCTGTCGGTAGGTCTGTCACTCTGGTTCTCTCTCTCTCTTCCATTTCTCTCTTGTTTACTCCAGTCTCTTCCACTTTTGGTCAATCTCTCTTTCTCTCAGCCCCTCTGTCTCTCAGCCTCTCTGTGTTTCTTTCGCTAGCAGACTTTCTCTGTAGAAAGTATGTGTGTCTCTGTCTTTCTTCCTCTTTCCCTCAGTCTTGTCTTCATCCCTCCCTTCCTCTTTCTAATGTGCTCTTGTTTCTCTCTGTGTCTCTGCCTGTCACTGACTGTCGCTCACTACAGCACACACTTCCTGTTCTTTTCCTGATGCTGTTTCCTCTCTCCATTTTTCTCTATTTCCCTGACAATCTCTGTGGGTCCCTAGTGCACCTGCTCAGTATCACTCTGTCAGCCTCCGTGTCTCTATAATTCTCTTGTTTCCTGTCCCCCTTGGGTACTCTCTCTATGTGTCACTTTTTGTCTCTTGCTGTTCTTGTTCTTTCCTGAATCCTATCATCTTTGTGCCTTTCCCTTTGCAGTTTGTCTCTCCGTGCATTAAATTCTCTTTATCACTGTCTGCCTGTTTCTTTCCATTGCTCTCTAAAGCTCCACTGCTTGTCCCTCTTTCTTGTCTCTGTGACCTGCAGCACCTCCGTTGCTCAGGCTCTCTCTCTAGTGCCTGCACTTAGAGTTGGTTTCTGTGTCTCTCACTCTCTCCCTGAGACTCTAGCTAAACATTTACTGTGTATGTTTCAGTGTGGGTGCATCTCTGTCTCCATTTTTCTCCAATGATCCCTCACCTCGATTTTTCTCTGGTTGATTCTCTGTCTCCGATCTCTATCTCCAATCTCTATCTCTCTGTGGACTTTATTTTGCCATGGAAACCAGCTGCCGCCTTGGCCACCGTGCGCTCTGACAGATAAATCCAGTTTCTTAGCAGCGCAGCCCTGGCTGAACGCCGGGGAGATGCCTATTGTGCCCCCCTCCCAATTCGGTATCTTCTCTGCACTCTCCAGCCCATCCGGTATTAGAGGCGGTGGGTGTTGAGATGAGTGAGCTGGGGAGAGTGGGAGAGGAGGCGGGAGTGCCGGACTGGTGGGGAGAGTCTGAGAGAGACAGAGTGAGAGAAATTGGGAGACAGAAAGGAAGAGAAAGAGAGCCAGGGAGAGAGACTGAGGACAGGGATAGATGGAACAGCGAAATAAAAAAATAAGAAAAGAGAAGATGAGAATCAGAGAATGAGAGAAAAGACAAAGAAGCAACAAGAGAATTTTGTTGATTATGGGAAGAACGCACGAAAGTGCAAGGGGAAACCCCGTGTCAAGAGAACGGCCTAGGGACTTCGAGAAACGGCCACATCGCTGCCGTCGGGTCGCCGCGGACCAGGCGTTCCGGGCTCCGGAACGCAGGGTCCAGTACGGCTCTGGGGCCGCTGCATCTGGAGCAATGCCGGCCGCTTACCTGTTGCTGCTGGAGGCGCTGCGCCACGGAAGCGGCGTGCGGGGCCTTTGGGACTGGCAGCGCTCGTCTGGGCTGCGTCCAGAGGCACCGGCGGATGCGGGCTCACACCGGGCACCGGGATCCAGGCACCCGGCACCCGGTGGCGAGAGTGGCAGGAGCTAGGTGCTTGTGCCCGCAAGTCCTGCTGGCACGGTGCTGCAAGCTCTGAGTGGCGGCTGGGACGCACGGCGTCTTAAGGCAGCTCGGAGCCCTCACCTTGCGGGGCGGGGGGGCTCCCGCCCCTCTCCCCCCCACCCCCGCCCGCGTGGGTGACGCAGTAGGCCGCAGGCGCCTGGAGGAGCGGGACTGGCGGGTGGGGGACACTGCAACGGACCCTCTCACCCTGTCATCCTGCCTCTCCACCTCATTAGGTCCAATCTCACTGACACCTCAGTGACTGTGGGTGGTCCCCAAGGCTGATTTTCATACAAACCTTATGACTTCCTACTCCTTGGATTTTGGGCTGGTTCGAGCCACAGACCTGCACAGTTCTTCCAAAGAGAAGCAGAAATCTAGGCCCGGGCCTCAGGCCTTGACTTTTGAAGACCCTCACCCCTATCCCCCCGCCCCCGAAAGTATGAGCCGCTCTTGGACCTGAGAGAGGAATCCTGACTTTGATATCACCGATTTTCCACAATTTTCTCTAGCTCCCAGCAAGAGCTAAACAGCAGTTTCTTTCCTGTAGGTTTTGCGAGAATTTAATCTAAGACAAGCCACTTAATTATCCACTATATTATTTTACTGAAATATTGTATGTCTGTAATTCCTCTCTCCTCTTCCACTCCCTCTCTTTCTGCCAGGTACTGTGTTAAGCTGTTTGCACAGAAAATACTGCCAAATCCTTACCCCAATCTTGTGAAGTAAGTACTGCTATTATTTTCATTTTATAGATACAGAGCAAAAGCCAAGAGAGATTACCCTACTTGCCCAAGTTCAAGCAAATGTTGCACCTTCTCTACTAACCAAGACGTTCTTGTCCCTCCCCAACATATTTTGGGTGTTTGTTTGCTCTGTATCAAACCTGGGCAGACACCAGGGCATAAGCTCCCTCCTCCCCCAGAAAGGAGGGTGAGGTCTAGGAAGGTGTCCCAGAGAAGGGGTCATTTGTGTCTGGTTTCCAAAGGAAAAGTATGTTTTTTAGGCAGGAAAGAAGGGGAAATGTGTTTTGCAAGGATATGCGTGGGCAAGCAGGGCTGCAGGTGAGAGCTGGGTACTAAGACAGGTTGCAGCAGGGTGAGTGCCAGCAGATGAGCTGGAAAAAAGGGGTCTGGGAAGATCCTGACTGGCCTTGAATGCCAGTCTTGGGACTTTGGACTTTATCCTGAAACCTCTGGATGGCCATTGGGGATTTGTTCTATTATAAACAATTTCAAACATACACAAATATGATAATAACAAAATAAACCCCCATCCAACTTTAACAATAATAAATATTTTGCCATTGTTGCTCAGTGATGGTATTTATGCAGGGAGATGTAATGAGACTTCTGTTTTTCTAGGATCGCCTAGAAGCAGGGTTGGGATGGGGGTGGACGAGGTATTGAATAGATAAAGAACAGAAAGGAGGCTGTGGCTGGAGACAAAGAGGGTCTCAACATATCACACAGAGGGTGCTGAGCAGAGACCTAAAGAGAGGCCAAACTGACACTGCAGAGGGATAAGGGCAAGGTGTTGAGCAGGATCTAGGATGAGCAGAAGATTGAGTTGGTTGATAGGCTGGTTGGAGATCTCACCCATCCACTGCATCCCATGCCTCCTGAACAGGGAGACAACGCAGGTATATAATGAGGCCCCAAAATGCTCTTTGGATTTCAAGCCCTACATTTGCTATAGATCAGTAGGGTTTTTTTTTGTTGTTGTTTTTATAAGCCTGATTTTATCTTCCCAAGGTCGAATGATATAAACCTAGTCATTTTCAAGAAGACAGTTTCCATGATAATTGGTCACAGTTATAAATTTCTAACCTCACTCTGGCCATGGTGCATTGTCTTGGGTGTCGTGCACTGTCAATTGGCAGTTCACTCAGATTTTATATATTTTGGAATGACTTAGGAGGCAAAATATGAGAAATGGCCATAGACAAATGCCAGTCCAGTCTATTCTGTCCTTTCCTCCTTTTCACTGTGATCCTGAGAGTTCCTTGGAATGCTAGGATCCAGCAGGAGACAGGGAAAGACATCTAGGTACATGTTAAAGGCAGATGACTAAGAAAGGTGGCCTCCTAGAGCCTGAAGCTGCATCCTAATGCTAAGGGGAATGATGGAGAGTGGACTGCAACCAAGGCTAGTCTGCCTGCAGGAGACAGTAAGAAAACCAAGGAAATGCTGGGAAAGAAATGCAATCCTCAGGTGCCTGTTTCTTCTTTTTTCTTCCAGGCTTGAACAGAGTTGGCGTCCTTGAATTTCAAAGGCATGCAAGTATCAGCATCCCAAATAGATGTATGTGGGGGACCTTGGAAAATGTGAATTTGGCTAAAGGCCATGAAGGCTCTGATTCTGATGGCCTTGGAAGAGCCCTTCGACTAACAAGCTTCTAGATTAAGAGGAGGTATTTTGGGATGAGACAGGGAGAGTTTTGGATGATGATATAAGAACTCACCTAGTCCATTTCCCTACCTTTGTAATTCTATAACAACAGAGGTAAGATGGAGCTAATAGTATTAATGGGGCAGGGATGGAGGGCAAGAAGCTATTAGAAAGGGTTCTAGGGCTTGATAACAATCACAACTTCAGTACTACTAGCCAGTGTGCCAGGTTGATCTTCCCAGACTTGTTCTCCTGGCTAGACTAGCCTAGGGGATGTACCAACTGCCCAGTAAAGGAAGCCAGAGGCCTATGACTCAGCCAGGTACTAGTTCTAGTAATAATTCAGGGTGCAAAAGTCCTTGAGTACGTACTATGTGCCAAGCCTGCTTTATTCTGTATAATCTTTGAAGGAGTTCTGCAAATTAGAAGTTAGTACAGCATTTTTAGAATCCAAGACATCACATACCATTTTTTAAAAAGCTACAAATTTAACCATCACACTAGTAGCAGCAATATCATCTTAATTTCAAAGATGCTAAAATAAAAAAAATGTACATTAGAATCAATGTATTATAGTACCACTTCCATCCTTACAGAGTGATTAAGTAATTTACCCAAGGTCACACAGCAAGTGTTGGAGCTGAGAGGTAAAACCTCTCCAGCATTGGGGAATTTCCTAGGTTGCTTCTAGGAAGGGCCAAGAGGCAAGACAGAAAGGCTCCCATGGATCAGCCCACAAAAAAATTTTGAATCCAGATTACTTGTTATGATTGTGGAAAGACAAAAGCAATCAGTGATAAAAGCTTGTTTTTGTAGGATACATGATTCCCATAGGTGGCAAAATGACTAAATTAGTCCATCTAAATACTGTCACTCCTTGCTTAGTGAGTTCACAATAAGTCAATGAGGAAAAATATATGCTTTTGTTCTGGAGTGCCTACCCATGTGTTTTAGGGTTTTCTGTGTTATGAGCTACTCTGGTATTCACTTTAGGCCAACCCTAAGGATTATGTTTGCAAAATTTACATGAAATTAAGTACATTCTGGGTGTAAGCTAATAATGCCCACTCTGTTGGCTTGGGAAAGACAGAAAGTCTGGACTTCAAAGCTATGTATATCCAAATAAAATGGTTTGGAAGAGAAAAATCTGTAGAAAATAACTGGATTGATTACAAATAAAGAGTAGGAGACCTGATTTCTAGTCCCAATAATTGGGACTAGTTAACTTGTTGTATAACTTTGGGAAGATCCCCTTCTGTCTCTGATTTCAGTTGTGTTAATCCAGCAAATGAGGTAGGGGAGTACTAGGTAATCTCTAAGAATCCTGTCAGTTGATGACTTTTGACTCCGTCTGGCTATTATTAAAAATCCCAAAACTAACACAACCAAAATATTTCCTGGCTAGTGTGGCTCAGTTGGTTGGAGCATTGTCTCATTAGGTCAATTCAAATATTTAAAAACAAACTACACTTCTGCTTCTGGTCATGAAAAAGTAACAGGGACTGGATTATACTTCCACCTTAAACAACCAAAAAAGAGGACAAAATGTATGAAATAATGTATGTCAAACATTGGAAAACAGGAAGTACAGGATAGTGATCCTCAAGAAAAGGGAAACAAATGAAGTGAGCCCTACAATCGTTCCAGTTTACTATTTAGAGTTTCCAGGCTGGAGACCTAGGTTGAGCCTTTAAGTCTGCCTAAACTGAGGACACAGAGTTCAAAATTCAGGGAGATTAGGGTGGCTAGAATATACAAAATAATTTACCAGAGAGGAGCTTCCAAGAGAGATGCTCCAGAAATTTGTAAAAGGTACCCCTCAAATCTTTGGATACTGATTAGCACATGCATGTGAGCAAACTAACTAAGGCTTGGGGAAAAATGACTCAAAAGAAATAGATGAAGTGATTTCTAGAGCTCACATAAGACTGGATGGAGAGCAGGCTGACAGCTATGAGCCAGGGCTGGGGGGTGGAGGGATCGAGCAATAAAGAAAAAGGACTCATGGACATGGACAACAGTGTGGTGATTGCAGGGGGGTTTGGGGAGATGGAGGATGGGGGTGGAGGTGGAAGAGGGCATAAGGGGGATAAATGGTAATGGAAAATACAATAAAAGAAACTATTAAAAATAAAAAAAATAAAAAACAAAGGAAAGATGAAGGGGGAAAAAAGACCAGCAACAGCTCAGTTTCCTAATACCAGAAAGAAGAAACTTCATAATACATCAGATTGAGTACTCAAAAAAAGATTGTTTCAGTAGTGGAACAACCTTAGTCTAAAGTTCATTCTCATCCCACATAGTGAGAAGAATTGAACTGTTTCCAAGTATCTTTACTGCAACTCAGAGCAAAGCTCAAAAAATGTTTAAAGGAACACAAAAATATCAAATAAAACATTATAAGGCATACAAAACAGGAAAATATAACCCATAATGAAAATAAATATAAAAATAGATACAGATGATAGAATTAGTAGAGAAAGACATTAAAATGGCTTTAAATATATACTTCATATGTTCAAGAGGGTTCAGAAAAGCATGGGCATGTTAAGGAAAGATATATGTTGTACAATAGAAAATAGACTCAAATATTACTTACCTCTAGAAAAAAGAATATGATATCTGAGATAAAAATATACTGGATGACATTATTAACATAATAGACACTGCAGGAAAAAGTTTATTGAACTTGAAGACAAAACAATAGAAACTATCCAGCAGATGACATGATACTATATATAGAAAGCCCTAAATATTCCACAAAAAACTACTCATAAATCAATTCAGTAAAGTAGTAGGATATAAAATAAATATCCAGAAATCAGTTGCATTTTTATATGCCAATAATGAATTATCAGAAAGGGAAACTAAGAAAACAATCCCATTTACAATTACATCAAAAAAATAAAATAAAGCCCTGGCTGGTGTAGCTCAGTGGATTGGGTGCGGGCTGGGAACCAAAAGGTCCTGGTTCAATTCCCAGTCAGGGCACATGCCTGGGTTGCAGGCCGGGTCCCCAGTGGGGGCCATGTGAGAGGCAACCATATATTGCTGTTTCCCCCTCTCTTTCTCCCTTCCTTCTCCTCTCTCTAAAAATAAATAAATAAAATCTTTAAAAAAATATTAAAATAAAATAAAATACCTAGAAATAAATTTAACCAAGGGTGTAAAAGACATGTACTCAGAAAATTATAAGACACAGAAAAAAAGTTGAAAAGATACAAATAGGTGGAAGCACATACTGTGTTCATGGACAGGAAGAATTAACATCATTAAAATGTTTGTACTAACCAAATCAATCTATGGAATCAATGCAATTCATATCAAGATACCAATGGTGTATTTCACAGAACTAGGACGAATATTCCAAAACTATATATAGAACAACGAAAGACACTGAATAAGCTACACCAATCTTGAGGAAGAAGAACGAAGTTAGAGGAATCATGCTACCTGATATCGAACTATACTATAAAGCCACAGTAGTCAAGATAGCATGGTACTGGCATAAAAACAGACATATAAATCAATGGAACAGAATAAAGAGCCCAGAAATAAACTCACACTTTTATGGTTAATTAATATTTGACAAAGGGGGCAACAAGGTAAAGATTATTCAATAAATGGTGTAGGGAAAATTGGACAAATACACGCTGAAAAATGAAACTAGACCACCTTCTTACACTATACACAAGAATAAACTGAAAATGAATTAAAGACTTAAATGTTAGACTGGAAACCATATAAATCCTAGAAGAAAGCATAGGCAGTAAAATCTCAGACATTTCTCTTAGCTATATATTTTTTTGATATATTTCCTTGAGAAAGGGAAACAAAAGAAAAAATAAACAAATGGAACTACATCAAACTAAAAAGTTTTTGCACAGCAAAGGAAACTATCAACAAAAGAAAAAGACAACTCACTGAGTGGGAGATGATTTCTGGCAATGATATATTCGATAAGGAGTTAATAACCAAAATTTATAAAGAACTCATACAACTCAACACCAAAGAACCCAAACAATCCAATTAAAAAATGAGCAAAGGACCTGAATAGATATTTTTCCAAAAAAGACATACAAATGGCCAATAATCATAAGAAAAAATGCTCAACATCACTAATCATTAGATCAATACAAATTAAAACCACAATGAGATATCACCTCACAGCTATCACAGTGACTATCATAAAAAAATCAACAAACAAGTTGGCAGGGATGTGGAGAAAGGGAACCCTTGTGCACCTTTTGTGGGAATGCAGATTGGTGCAGCCACTGTGAAAAACAGTATGGAGTATTTAAAAAAGCTAAAAATAGAATTGACTCATGGCCCAGCCATTCCACTCCTGGGAGTATATACTAAGAAACTTGAAACTCTGATTGAAAGGAATATATGCACCCCTATGTTCATGGCAGCATTATTTACAATAGCCAGGATTTGGAAGCAGCCCAAGCGCCCATCAGTAGATGAGTGAATAAAAAAAGCTGTGATACATTTACACGATGGAGTCTACTCAGCCATAAAAATGAAGAAAATCTTACTTTTCACAACTGCATGGATGGACCTGGAGAACATTATGCTAAGTGAAATGAGCCAGTCAGAGAAAGACAAGTACCATAGGATTTAACTTATATGTGGAATCTAATGAACAAAATAAACTAACAAACAAAATATAAACAGACTCATAGATACCATATTTTTCGGACTATAAGACACACTTTCTTCCCCACAAATTTGGGAGGAAAATGGTAGTGTGTCTTATAGTCCGAATGTAGCTTACCTGGCTGTTTACATTTACATTGGTGAAATATTATGTTATTTATGTTATTACACATTTTACCACGTTTTTTGCTTCCAATTTTTTTCATATTTTCCTCCTCTAAAATCTAAGTGCGACTTATAGTCCAAAAATATGGTAGTTAGAAAAGATTGACAGCTGTCAAAGTTTTAGCGGCTGGGGGAAAATGGTGAAAGGATTAAGAAAAAAAAAATACCCTCATAGACAGAGATAACAGTATGGTGATTACCAGAGGGAAAGAGGGGATGGGGGGGGAAAGTAGAAGAGGATAAAGAAGGGGTAAATGGTGATAGAAGGATACTTGACTTCGGTGGTGAACATACAATGCAATATACAAATGATGTGTTATAGAATTGTACACCTGATTTTTAGTGCACTTGGGAATGCAGATTGGTGCAGCTGCTGTGGAAAACAGTACAGAATTTCCTCAGAAAACTAAAAATGGAACTGCCTTTTGACCCTGCAATTCCACTGCTGGGATTATACCCTAAGAGCCCTGAAACACCAATCCAAAAGAACCTATGCACCCCAATGTTCACAGCAGAACAATTTACAATAGCCAAGTGCTGGAAGCAGCCTAAGTACCCATCAGTAAATGAATGGATCAAACAACTATGGTTCATTTACACGATGAAATACTATGCAGCAGAAATAAAGAAGGAGCTCCTACCCTTTGGGACAGCATGGATGGAACTGGAGAGCATTATGCTAAGTGAAATAAGCCAGGTGGTGAAAGACAAATACCATATGGTCTCACCTATAAGTGGAACCCAATTAAAAAAAACAAGTAAAATATAACCAGACATTGAAATTAAGAACAAACTGACAGTAACCAGAGAGAAGGTGGGAAGGGATAATTGGGGGACAAGGGGAAAAGATTTTCAGGACCATGTATAAAGGACGCATGGACAAAACCAAAAGGGAGCAGGACCAAGGGTGGGAAGTGGGGATGGTTGAGGTAGAGGGGAGTGGTGGTGGGAAAATGGAGACAACTGTACTTGACAACAATAAAATTTTTTTAAAAGACATTAAAAAAAAGAATTGTACATCTGAAACCTATATAATTTTATTAACCAATATCACCCTAATAAATTCAATAAAAACTTTAAAAAGTGTAATATAACTATCCTTAGGAAGTATACTAATTCTCATGAATTATTAATTTAAAAATATATTTTATTGAGCATGCTATTAGAGTTGTCCCATTTTTTCTCCCCTTTATTCCCCTCTGCCCTGCACTCACCCCCCCCCAGCATTCCCCCCAACCCCGTCTTAGTTCGTGTCGATGGGTCATACATATAAGTTTTTGGCTTCTCCATTTCCCATACTATTCTTAACTTCTCCCTGTCTATTTTGTACCTACTGTTTATGCTTCTTATTCCCTGAAACTTTCTCCCCAAACTCCTCTCCCCGTCCCTGCTGATAACCCTCCATGTGATCTCCACTTCTATGATTCTGTTCCTTTCTAGTTGTTTGCTTAGTTTGTTTTCAATTTTGTTTTTTTTAAGGTTCAGTTGTTGATAGTTGTGAGTTTGTTTTCATTTTACTGTTAATAATTTTTGATAATATTTTTCTTAGATAAGTCTCTTTAACATTTCATATAATAAGGGCTTGGCAATGATGAATTCCTTTCACTTGACCTTATCTGGAAAGCACTTTACCTGCCCTCCCATTCTAAACGAGAGCTTTGCTGGATAGAGTCATCTTGGATGTAGGTCTTTGCTGTTCATGACTTTGAATACTTCTTTCCAGCTCCTTCTTGTAAAGTTTCTTTTGAGAAATCAGCTGATAGTCTTATGGAAACTTCTTTATAGGTAACTATCTCCTTTTCTCTTGTTGCTTTTATGATTCTCTCCTTATATTTAATCTTGGGTAATGTAATTATGATGTGCCTTGATGTATGCTTCCTTGGGTCCAACTTCTTTGGTACTCTCAGGGCTTCCTGGACTTCCTGGAAGTCTATTTCCTTTGTCATATTGAGGAAGTTCTCCTTCATTATTTTTTCAAATAAGTTTTCAATTTCTTGCTCATCCTCTTCTCCTTCTGACACCCCTATGATTCGGATGTTGGAATGTTTAAGTTGTCCTGGAGGTTCCTAAGCCTCTCTTCATTTTTTTTTTAAATTCTTGTTTCTTCATTCTGTTATTATTGAATTTTTATTTCTTCCTTCTGCTCTAAGTCATTGATTTGAGTCCTGGCTTCCTTCCCTTCACTGTTGGTTCCCTGTATGTTTTTCTTTATTTCACTTTGCATAGCCTTCACTTTTTCCTCTATTTTGTGGCCATGCTGAACCATTTCTGTGAGTATCCTGATTACCAGTGTTTTGAACTGTGCATCTGTTAGGTTGGTTATTTCTTCATGGCTTAGTTCTATTTTTGGAACTTTGATCTCTTCTTTCATTTGGTCCATATTATTTGTCTTGGTTCACCTATTATGTTGTAAAGGGCGGAGCCCTAGGTATTCGCTAGGGTGGGGCAACCCATGCTGTTGTGTTGTGGTGCTATATGTAGGGGAGAAGTCAGAGAAGGAACACTGCCACTTGCCTGGCTCTGGGTAGGCTTTCCGTCACTTCCCCTGCCACCCATAAGCAAATTGGGCCCTTCTGGTGCTGATTCACAAGTGAGTGGG
Source organism: Micronycteris hirsuta (assembly GCA_004026765.1). Classification (NCBI taxonomy): domain Eukaryota; kingdom Metazoa; phylum Chordata; class Mammalia; order Chiroptera; family Phyllostomidae; genus Micronycteris; species Micronycteris hirsuta. Next base: position 21,249 of record PVJI01017301.1, read on the forward strand.
ATTGTGTATGTTATAGGACTCTGTGGGTCTGTCCACTGAACTCTCCTGTGAGGCTGGGAGTTTCTCCCACTGCTGCAATTTCCACGGGATTTTACAGCCAGAGTTTTTGAGGCTCTCTTCTCCCATGCTGGAACGGTGGGTTGCACAGTCTGTCTTGCTCCCCAGGTTTTCCTTCTGGTTTATCTGCACTCAAATGTGGGACCACCCGGTCCACCAGCTGGCGCCTCACCTGGCAGGTCCCCAAGCTGCTGCCTTGCTGTGCATCCTCTCCACCCCATTTGCTCAACCCTGCCCCTCCTACCAGTCTGGATGAATATTTCTTCTTTAACTCCGTGGTTGTTGAACTTCCATACAACTCAATTTTCTGGTAGTTCTGGTTATTTTTGTTTTTAAATTTGTTGTTGTCCTTCTTTTGGTTTTGCAAGGAGGCAAAGTGTACTACCTATGCCTCCAACTTGGCCAGAAGTGAATTATTCATTTGTATAGTACATATAATAAAGCACAGTTATAATTAAAATACTGTCCAAAATGAAACATAGAAAAGGTAGAAAAATATGAGTAGAACAACAGTTGCTTTGGAACAACTTCAAGTGGCCTAATATATGAGGTCTGGCCAGAAGGTATCCAGCCATGTACTATGAAAAATAGAGACATTTATTGATGAAGATACAAGAAACATTGTACATAAGTCAATGATACCTCAGTCTCCTTCAAAGTAGGCACCTTGGGACCTCACACAGTTTTCCCAATCACCATCATCTGCCTTGTCATATTTTCCTGAATCTCATTGAGAGTCTGAAATCTCTTTCATTTCAAAGGTGGTTTTAGTTTTCGTAAAAGTCAGAAGTTGCAGGGCACCAACCCTGGTCTGAAGGGGACTGAGTTGCCTAGGTGATTTGATGTTTCACCAAAAAACTCTGCATAATATGTGATGTGTGAGCAGGCATATTGTCATGATGAAGCTGCTAATCACCAGTTGTCCATAGTTATGGCCTTCTGAATCATCCAAAATTTTTCTGTGGAGGAATGTTGAACCTTAATGTGAAATTTGATGCAGATTTATTGCTCTGCTCACTCAATCATTTTTATTGCAATGGCCACACAGTACACATGCTCACTCAATGGCATCTACCACCACCATGGACTAGTACAGTGAAGTCATCACTTTTCACGCATGTGCGTTTCAGTCCACTCTCCTTGGGTTCTGGGTTACATTGATGTCATGTAAACTGTTCTCGTTATAGTAAAAAACAGCTGGACTTTTTCAGGACCGACCTTGTATATGTAATTAAAGTCCCCAAAGGAGTTAGGGAGACAGAAATATTTGAGGAAATAATGGTCAAAACTTTTCTAAGTATAATAAAAACTATAAACCCACAGATCCAAGAACCTCAACAAAACTCAAGCACAAGAAATATTAAGAAAATCATATCAAGGCACATTATAATGCTCATTGTTTCTCTGTAAATCCTCACCATATAGTTGGCAAGGATATTTGGATAAACTATAACTTCCATCCTTTCATTACTGCTTTTGGAATGAAAAATTGACAGTCACTTTGGAAAATAGTTTGGCTGGTTAAAAAAAGGTTAAACATACACCTACGATATGTCCTAGTTTTTCACTAACAAAAGAAATACATGCACTTGACCATGAATATTTATAGCCCCTTTATTTGTAATAGGTAAAAACTGGAAACAACTCTAATGTCTATCAACAGATAAATGGTTTATTCACATGTAGGAATACTATTCATTCAAAAACAGAACAAATTATTGATATATATGAAAACATGGATGAATCTTAAAATAATTATGCTGAGTGAAAGAAACCATACTCTAAAAAGAATATGCTGCATGGTTCCTTTTACATAAAATTCCAGAAATACAAAGACATTTAAAGTGGAATAAAACAGATCAGTGTTTGCCTTGGTATGGGGCAAGAGAGAGAAGGGCAATGAATTACAAAAGGGAAATAAAGAATTTTTTGGAAGCAATGCAAATGTTCATTATCTTTTTGGTGGTGGTGATGGTACTTATGTCAAAACTCATCAAATTGTACTCTTCAGGTATGTTTAGTTTAATCTGTATGTGTTACATATAAATAAAGTTGTAAATAAAAAGGAGTTCCCGAAGCCAATCGTTTGTGTGTCCACCATTCCACTTCCAACATTAGAGCTGCCCCTTCCTTGAGGGAACCATATGTCCACCCAGCACCTATCTTGGCTCTCATCAGTCCACACTTGTGTTCCAGGGATCAATGTTCTTGATCTGCCTTCTCTCTCTGATGGGAACGCAATGTGAATTCTTCCCAAATGCTTAATGAATTTTATCCATCCCTTCATGGCAGGCTAACAGTTCCCATTTACTGAGATTTACAGTGTACCTAACACTTGACCTCTCCTAGCTCATTTAATGAACGCTATGAGATATGTGCTATCATTAACCTCTTTTTATAGATTGGGAACCAAAAGCTTAGAAAGGAGTCATGACTTATTCATAGTCACTCAGGAACTGGTGGAGCCAGAATTGGAATTTAGGACTCACTCTTATTTTACAGCCTAGATGCTTAGCTACTACACTATTTTGTTTCCCCATCCTAAGCAATTTTTAAAAATGTATTATTGCTGTGCAAGAAAATTTATACACTTCATATCATCTAATTCTTAAACAATTTGATGAGATGGGCCTTGTTAATATTCTTTATTTTATAGGTAAGAAAACAGACTCAGAGAAGCTAAATAATTTACTCAAATCCACCCCAATAGCATATGAATAACATCAGAGTTCACTCTCTGTAGTTGCTTTGCCCAGGGCAGAAAGACTTAAATGCTTTCATCTTTGGAACCACACTTACACTTCTTGAGTCAACTTGACCAGAGACTCAACACTTTCACAATATGACTTTGGTGCAGTATCAGGTGCTAGGATAATTGGAACAGCCTACCCAATTCTACAACATGTATTCCTTGAGCTGATATATTACAATTTTTAATATATCAGTTGTAATTAACAATACAACTTATATATTGCTAATTAGTAATAAATAGTAAATGTACCAAACACTCCAAACCTCTGATAGTTCTGTGTTACATATCAGGGTCTGTGGAGATTTCAAAGGCTAATTTATGTTTTGTTTGTCACTGAATTAAGACTTTTGGAAGTTTGACTTTATAAACAGTAAAAACATTGAGCTTGATGACAGTTAAGAATCAGAAAAGAGCCTGGGCTGGTATAGCTCAGTGGATTGAGTGTGGGTCTGTGAACCGAAGGGGGCCTGTTTGATTCCCAGTCAGGGCACATTCCTGGGTTGCAATCCAGGTCCCCAGTGCAGGGTGTGTGAGAGGCAACCACATATTGATGTTTCTCTCCCTCTCTTTCTCCTTCCCTTTCTCTCTCTCTAAAAATAAATAAAATCTCTAAAAAAAGAATCAGAAAAGAGCTCTAGAGCCAATGGTTTGACCAGGGAAAGGCAATTTTTCAAGTGAGCTCAGGTGTCTTCCTTGAACTGTTAGTGTTGCTTGTTGACTATAGAGGTATTGGCAAAATGCATTAAAATAGAGTCTATAGAAAATAGGATTATGCCCTGGTCAGTGTGGCTCAGTGGATTGAGTTCTGGCCTGCAAGCCAAAAGGTCGAAGTTTCAATTTCCAGTCAGGGCACATGCCTGCTTGCAGGCCAGGTCCCCAGTAGGAGGCATGTGAGAGGAAACCACACATCGATATTTCTCTTCTCTTTTTCTCTCCCTTCCCCTGTCTCTAAAAATAAATAAAATCTTTTTTAAAAAAGAAAATAGGATTATATTTCCACATTTAGGAAAATATTTCTGTCATGCTCAGATTTTAGCATTAGTAAGAGAAAATCAATCTCTTCAAGCCAAACTGTAATGGCCACGTACATTTTTTAGTTCTTGTCCAGAGGAGTGCAAAGAAAGGATGGCCCATTTTTAAATATGCTCATGTAAAATTCTTTAAAAAGAGTGTTATTCAATGGAGAAAATACAGGCTTTTCAATAAATGGTGCTGGGATAATTGGATATTCACATGTAAAAGAATGAAACTGGACCTATATTTTTATATCACTCATAAAAATTAACTTGAAATGATTCAAAGACTTAAGTGTAAGACTTGAAACTATGAAAATCCTAGAATAAAACATAGGAATCAATCTCCTTAATATGGGTCTTGATAATGATTTCTTTGGATATGACAAGTAAAACATAAGCAACAAGATAAAAAAATAAACAAGAGGTACCATAGCAAACTGAAAAGCTTCAGCACAGCAAAAGAAACCATCATCAAAGTGAAAAGCAACCTACAGAATGAGAAAATTTAGAGGTTAATATCAAAATGTATAAAGAACTCACACAACTCAACAACAAAAACAAACAATTCAATTAATAAATGGGCAGAGGATCTGAACAGACATTATTCGAAAGAAGATGTGCAGATGGCCAAAAGATAAATGAAAAGATGCTCAACATTACTAATTATTAGAAAAAATCTGAATCAAAACCATGATGAGATTTCACCTCACACCTATTGGAATGGCTACAATCAAATTATTCCAGACTTCTGGCCAAGATGGAGGCACAAGTAGATATGCTTCACTTCCTTGTACAACCAAAAGCAAAATAACAACCAACTTAAAAACAAAAAACAACCAGAACTGAATTGCCAGGATATTGAACTGTATGGAAGTCTGACAAGGAGTTAAAGAAGAAACATTCATTCAGACTGGTAGGAGGGGCAGAGACAGGCAGCCGGGGTGGAGAGGATGTGAAGCAAGATGGTGGCTGGTGGCAAAGTGGGCAAGGCAGTGGCTGGCAGACCAGGTGGTCCTACGTTTGTGTGTGGATAAACTGGAAGGAATAACTAGAGAGTGAGACAGACTGCACAACATGGGATTCCAACATCAAGCAAATAAATCCTCAAAACCTCTGGCTGTAAATACCTGTGGGGGTTGCAGTGGTGCCTGAAACTCCCAGTCTCACAGGAAAGTCCGTTGGAGAGACCCACGAGGTCCTAGAATGTACACAAGCCCACCCACCTGGGAATCAGCACCAGAGCAGAACCTAGAAGGGAATAATTTGCTTGTGGGAAGTGGGGGAAGGGAACGAAAGTGGGCAAGAGCTGAGCAAGAGGCATTGTTCCCTCTCTGAACACTCCCCTACATACAGAGCCATAATGCAGCAAAGTGAGTACCCTGCCCTGGAAAATACCTAAGGCCCCATCCTTTACAATGTAAAGGTGTGCCCAGACAAATAAATATGACCCACCACTCCCAACCCAAATCCCCACCTCCCACCCTTGATCCTACTCCCTGTTGGCTTTGTCCATGTGTCCAAAAAAACCAAAACAAAACATAAAGCTGACAATGAAAACAAAAAAAAATGCATTTTTTCTCTGAAAAAAAAAGAAAGAAATATGGCCCAAATGAAAGACCAGATCAAAACTCAAGAAACAGAACTAAATGATGAGGAGATAGCCAAACTAACAGATACACAGTTCAAAACACTGGTAATCAGGATGCTCACAGAAATGATTAAGCCTAAGCTGCAAAATAAAGGGAAAAGTGAAGGCTATGCAAAGTGAAATAAAGAAAAATATACAGGGAACCAACAGTGAAGGGAAGGGAACTGGGACTCAAATCAATGATTTGGAACAAAAGGAAGAAGTAAACATTCAACAAGAACAGGGTGAAGGAACGAGAATTCAAAAAAATGAGGAGATGCTTAGGAACCTCCGGGACAACTTTAAATGTGGCAACATCTGAATCATAGGAATGCCAGAAAGAGAAGAGGAAGAGCAAGAATTGAAAACTTATGTGAAAAAATAATGAAGGAGAACTTCCCCAATCTGGCAAAGGAAATAGACTTCCAGTAAGTCCTGGAAGCTCAGAGGGTCCCAAACAATTTGGACCCAAAGAGGACCACACCAAGACACATCATAATTACATTCTCCAAGATTAAAGATAAGGAGAGAATCTTAAAAGCAACAAGAGAAAAGGAGACAGTTACCTACAAGGGAGTTCCCATAAGACTGTCAGTTAATTTCTCAAAAGAAACCTTAGAGGCAAGAAGGGGCTGGAAAGTAGTATTTGAAGTCATGAAAGGCAAAGACCTACATCCAAGATTACTCTATCCAGCAAAGCTATCATTGAGAATGGAAGGGCAGATAAAGGCCAGGTTAAAGGAGTTCATCATCGCCAAGCCCTTATTACATGAAATGTGACACAGACTTATCTAAGAAATAGCAGAAGATCAAAACTCTGAACAGTAAGATAACAACAAACTCACAACTATGAACAACTGAACCTAAACAAAAACAAACTCAACAAACATCTAGAACAGGAGCAGAATCACAGTAATGGAGAGCACATGGAGGGGTATCAATGGGGAGGGGGAAGAGGGAGAATGAGGGAAAAGGTACAGGGAATAAAAAGCATAATTGGTAGGTACAAAATACACAGGGGGAGGTTAAGAATAGTATAGGAAATGGAGACGCCAAATAACTTATATGTACAATTCATGGACATGAACTAAAAGGGGGAAATGCTGGAGGGAATGGGGGACCTGGTTGGAGGGGAATAAAGGGGAGAAAAAATTGGACAACTATAATAGCATAATCAATAAAATATACTTAAAAATTATTCCAGGTACTAACACATGAATAGGAGTTGTAATATGTTATATTAAACTTTTATGAGACTGACGTGCTACCTACTGAGCTAATGAGGCACCTAATTTTGACTTTTAAATAGTAAAAAAAATAGAAGAGATAGCCAATGGACATAGAGAAAAAGGAACCCTTGTACATTGTTGGTGGGATTGTAAATTGGTACAGCTGCTATGGAAAACAGTGTGGAGAATCCTTTAAAAAACTAAAAATAGAACTGTCATTTCATCTAGAAGTTTCAGTTCTGGGAATAAATACAGAGAGAACAGAAACATTAACTCAAAAAGATGTCTGTACCCCCATGTATATAGCTGCATATTTACAATAGTCAAAACATGGAAACAACCTAAGTATACATTGATGGATGAATGGATAAATACATTGTACACACACATACAGTGAAATAGTATTCAGCCATAAAAAATGAGGGAATCCTACCATTTGTGACAGCATGGATGGACCTTGAAGGCATTATGCTAAGTGAAATAAATCAGAAAAACACAAATACTGTATGATCTCACTTGCATGTGAAATTTAAAAAGTCCCCAAAAAACCAAACTCATAGAAAGAGATCAGACTTTTACTTCCTAGAGGTGGAGGATAGCGGAAAGGGGAAAGGAGGGGAGGTGGTAAAAAAATAAAACTTCCAGTTATAAAATAAATAATTACTAGGTATGTAATATACAACATGATGACTATAGCTAACATTGTTGTATGATATATAGGAAAATTGTTAAGAGAGAAAATCGTAAGAGTTATCATCACAAGGAAAGTTTTTTTCTTTTTCTTCTTTTTAAATTTTTTTATTATATCTATATGAGAAGATGAATGTCAGCGACCTTGTCCTGGTAATCATTTTATAGCATAGGTAAATCAAACCTTCATTCTATATGCCTCAAACTTATACAGTGATTTATTTATTTATTTATTTTTATTGTTGTTCAATTACAGTTGACTCCATTTTCCCACCACCACTTTTCCCCGTCCCACCCACCTCCACTCCCACCTTCAATTCTTCCCCCCTTTGGCTTTGTCCATGGGTCCTTTATACATGTTCTTGATGACCCATCCCATTCTTTCCCCTGTTATCCCCTCCCCTCTCCTCTCTGCTTATGGTCAGTTTGTTTTTTATTTCAAGGTTTCTGGTTATATTTTGCTTGCTTGTTTGTTTTGTTGATTAGGTTCCACTTATAGGTAAGACCATATGGTATTTGTCTTTCACCACCTGGCTTATTTCACTTAGCATAGTGCTCTCCAGTTCCATCCATGCTGTCCCAAAGGGTAGGAGCTCCTTCTTTCTTTCTTTTTTAAAAGATTTTATTTATTTATTTTTTAGAGAGGAGATGGGAGGGAGACAGAGAGGGAGAGAAACAGCAATGTATGGTTGCCTCTCACATGGCCCTCACAGGGGACCTGGCCCGCAACCCAGGCATGTGCCCTGACCGGGAATCGAACCTGGACTGTCTGGTTCCCAGCCCGCGCTCAATCCACTAAGCTACACCAGCCAGGCCCTTTCTTTCTGCTATGTAGTATTCCATTGTGTAAATGTACCACAGCTTTTTGATCCATTCATTTACTGATGGGCACTTAGGTTGCTTCAAGCACTTGGCTATTGTAAATTGTTCTGCTATGAACATTGGGGTGCATAGGTTCTTTTGAATTGATGTTTGAGGATTCTTAGAGTATAATCCCAGCAGTGGAATTTCCAGGACAAAAGGCAGTTCCATTTTTAGGTTTTTGAGGAAATTCCATAATGTTTTCCACAATGGTTTCACCATTGTGCACTCCCACAAACAATGCACCAGGGGTCCCTTTTCTCTACAACTTGCTGTTTGTTGATTTGTTTATGATGGCCATTATGACCAGTGTGAAGTAGTATCTCATTGTGGTTTTAATTTGCATCTCTCTGATGACTAGTGATGTTGAGCATCCTTTCATATGTCTCTGGGTCCTCTGAAAAGACTCTCCTCCAAGGAGGACATATAGAAGGTCCAATGTCTTTTCATGTGTGTATTGCCATTTGTATATCTTCCTTGCAAAAACATCTATGCAGATCCTTTTGTAGAGCACTTAATTTATTTTTAAAAGATTTATTTTATTTATTTATTTATTTATTTATTTATTTATTTATTTATTTATTTATTAGAGAGAAGAGAAGATAGGGAGGAAGAGGGGGAGAGAAACATCAACGTGTGGTTGCCTCTCGCCCACTCACCACCAGGGACCTGGCCTGCAACCTAGGCATGCGTCCTGACTGTGAATTGAACTGGTGACCCCTTGGTTTGCAGGCTGGCACTCAATCTACTTAGCAACACCAGCCAGGGTTTGTAGAGCACATTAAAAATATCTCTAATCCTCATAACAACCTTGCAAAGTATGTGTCATGATTCCCATCTTACAGTTGAGGTAACCAAGACTCAAAAAAGGTTAAGCAACTTCTGTAATTTGTATAGAGTTAGAAAATGGAGCTGGAATTTGAATGTTTCTGACTCAAAAAACCTGTGCTCCCTCCATCATACTCTTGATCTATCAGCTGATGCTTATATGCTAATGCCTTTAGTATTAACAAAGGTACAGTAAATGTGCTTCTGGTGGAATACTCTGTCCAGTGTTCTAGTCCTGGCTCTGTCTTTGGGCCTCCATATCCTCAGCTCTCAAAGGAGAAGTTTGACCTGCATGACTTCTGTGTTACTCCATTGGTATAATCGGCTCTTTTATTTTGGATGCAGTTGTCCTGAGGATTTGTACAAAGGAAGTTTGATAGCTCAGTGTGTTATTTTGAGTGGTTAATGGGAATTTTTTCTCAGTGCATTATGTTGCACTTGTATACACTGACACTCATCTGCTATTTTCAGCCCACTTACAAGCCTCTCAGCATGTTTTTGGAATTTTATCTAAAGAGTTTTAATATGTTACTGCCCAGCAGGGTTGGGTGTTGCCTGGAAACCTAAAGGTTTTACTAGGCTAACTTTCTTCCACAAATAAGATAGAATTGCCCATCAGTCCTTGGTGGGTGGGGGGAGGCCAGAGCGTCTACATTACTCTCCTCAGAGAAAGTCAGGTTTATCCTTGTTTCCTCTCCTTATGGCCATTGCTTATCCACAATACAACCATACTCCCAATCCCATACTAATTTGACACTATGTTAAAAGCTTCGTTTTCATATTCCTTTTAGAAAATCTATGTCTGTTTTGTAATCAATTGGTTGGGGCATGACTTGATTTTATGTAAACTGCTATCCAAATGGTCGTTGTGCTCATTCTTTGTTATAAAAATTATGTATTTCTCAGCCATGCCCTGGGATCTCTTTAAGACCCTACTTTATGAATGGAATTTATATTGGCAATGTGCCAGCCTTTGTTATGGAGGTCCTTGGTAAGGGCAGGCTTCACTTTCTGGCCTGGTTTCAGGGAAACACTTTACCTTTGATTGCTAGTGAAAGGTGCATATTCAGGCTATTCTGTAGGCCTTGGACATTCACAACATTTGCCATTATCTTGTTTAGTGACTTAGACACTGTGAGTGAGAGCTGAGGAATAGACATTCCAGTGATATACTCTTTGGTATATGTTCACTTTTTGATCTTCCAACTATGGCTGTTATCCTGTCAGTCTCCATGGTGTTTATCTTAGACTCTACCTGAAGAGGCTCTTGTCTTTGGCTTTCAGATACCTTTCCTGGTTCTTCTTCAGTTCCCTTGGTCCCTTGCCCCCTTATATTTAGTTTGCCTCTGCTCTGCCACTTTTGGGGAACATCTTTGTTCCCTTTCTTTTTGGAGAAGAAGCTTTTATCACACTGCCCATGTCTCTTTTACTTGGTTACTTAGTTGCTCAAAGATAGCTCTTTCCAGCTTTCTGGTATTTTGAATTCTTGACACACATTATCCTGGATTTTCAGTAAGACATTTTTCAAAGTATCTACAGCCCTCTTGTGGTTATTGAATCATTTAACTTCCAAATTCTTTCCTAAGTAATGGTCACATTTTGTTGGGACTCTCTTTGCTAGAATGAAATAAATAAATGTGTGGTGGATTTCTTTGGCTTTCGCTCACTCACTGGGATGCTAGCCCTGGTCATCATAGGATAAGCATTTTAGAGGGTTTCACTCACAGTGACCTGATTAATATCAAGTACTAAGGGTAGGCCTATATCTTTCATAGAAGCCCAGGGTGCAGGCAGAGGATGGATAAAACCAATGGGTATTATGTGACAAGCCAAAAAATCTGGCTGCTAGCTTGTCTCAGTCATGATTACCTTTAAGATAGTAGGTAGGCCATTTCCCATCTCTGGGCTCAGTTTCCTCCTTTTAATGAGGGTGCTGGCCCACAGGAAAGACATGGATGTATAAATGTGGTCCCAACAATTCAGTTTACATCACTACCTTCTCTATGTGCACACTCGTCTATGAGTAAAGAGATTCAGCCTGACTGAGCCTTGGGCAAAATTTTTGGATCCTTCCAGTATCTGGACCCTGGAGTCAGGATTTAGGTCTGGATTGGTGGCTGAGACTGGGCTGTCTGACTCTGGAGAAAGGGGTCTTGAAATTCCATTTTCAGTTTTACCAAGCCCAGCTCTGTGCTCTGGCTCTCCAATCTTTTCCGCAATGGGCTGACCAAGCTTAGTGTTTCTTTGAGAACAGTGATTCTCTACTTTTTTTCCTTTTTCATCAGGGACTCCTTTGAGAAGCTGATAAAATCTAGAGACCTTGTACACCAAAAAATGCATACACACACACCAATCTGAACACAACTGTAAGGGGTTCATGACCTATGAAGGCAATCTATGGAGTCTGGAGTCAAGGGACTTCTGGTTAATAACTATTGCTCTAGAATATGGCTCCTGGCCTGCACTGAGTTCAGTGTACTCTATTACTCTGTTTCAGTTTGGTTATGCTCTGATTTCATGGACTAGGAACAGTGTGGGTGATCAACAAACCACCAGAATTGATCCAGACCCTTGACTGTATCTATAAGGAGCCATTTCCCTCTGGACAATAATTCTATTGCTGAGTAGTTGTGCTAAGCCCCACCAAAAATAAAAAGGAGAGGGAATGAAGGCTATATGGGCAGATATTCCCAGAATCTCTGTTCAAGGAGCTTTCTCTGGTGGAAAACTTGCTGGTGGATGTGGAATTGCTGAAGTGCTTCTTTGAATGGCAAACGGGAAGGAGAATATTTTGCTTTCTATTATACAGTCAAAAATCTATTAAAAATAGCCAAGTAAAGAGTAAGGTAAAGAGTCAGTTGAGAGGGAAGTATGCTGAGATACAAAGTGATGGTTTGAATAAGAGTGAAGGACTAATGGGTAAAATAAATAGACTTAGAAAGCCAGTGACCCAAAAAGAAGCAAGCCTAAGGAAAGGTAAATGATAGAGAAGGGTAGTGTTCTTAGGGTGAACTTCTTTTATCCTGATATTTTATTTCTTAATGGAGAGATCATGATTTCCTGGGGAGAGCTTGTTCATCCATGCCGTGTAACTGTGGGGAAATGTGAGAAGGATGTTGGGATCCAGAGAGTGGAGATTAGAAGGAGCTTTGCAGAAGGCACTGAGGTGTTGCTTGGTGTATGCAGGTCCATCCTTAACGTACCCGAGTTTAGTCCATTTTTGAAGCATGATGTCTTTTCTGATGGTTGAACTAAGTTGAATGGAGGTTCTACATACCTGCCATGGTGAAAAATTGTGGAGAGTAACTGTCTAAGATATGGAGCTTATGAAAGAGCCTTGATTAGACCATCAGAGAAAAGCTCTTTTGGAACTAACAGGCAGAGGAAAAAGGGATCAGTTATTTGGAATTAATTTTATTAGCCTTGGGCATCTGCTTGGCATCATGAATTTACCATTGACATTGACTCAGCCAAAGAGCTGAGAGTAGCAGCTGGAGTGTGTCCATGGTAGGAGGAGAGTCCTAGTTTCATACGATATATTCAAGTGGGGCACGCCAATGGGGCTTGGAGGACGAATAACTTTCTGTGATCAAATGTAGCACTTTCCCTGCCTAAGACAAGATACCATTTCTGTGGGTGGCTGTAGATGTGCTCATGGTGTAACCAGGGAAATGTTTATAATCAACCACTTCAGAGGTGTCAGGGGTGAATTGCTGCTAATGAACCGTTTACCATCACTCACTTGCCCCACCACAAGTAAGCAGAAACAGGTTGCTCAGAATTTTTTTCCCCCTTGTACCTCTGCTACATGGCCAAGGACTTTCAGGAGAAAACTTTGAGAGTTGGTTACCAGAATGAAGCACTGAGGAGAGGTGCCAGGCACTAAGCCAGTGGTGTCAGGTCTGTTGAATTAGTGAAATCTCTAGGTTGCTGGGAGCTCCCTGAGTTTTATTAGTCCACACATAAGCCTATGGGCGTTATAGAAGAGTTTGACTTGTTCTTTTTTTTTTTTAAGATTTTATTTATTTATTTTTAGAGAGAGGGGAAGAGAGGGAGAGAAACATCCATGTGTGAGAGAAACATTGATTGATTGCCTCTCACACGTCCCCAACCAGGGACTTGGCCTGCAACCCAGGCATGTGCCCTGACTGGGAATCAAACCAGCGACCTTTCTGTTCACAGGCCAGCACTCAATCTACTGAGCCACACCAACCAGGGCTTGAACTTGTTCTTTAACCTTTGCCATCCAATGCTAGAGTGGAGTGCATTCCATCACTTTTGCTGATTCTTGTTTGGCAGCCTATGCTCTGAATCTCACACTCAACTGCTTGAGCCACATCCAGGAGAGGTAGTTCCAGAAATACAATAGCCCATGTTATGTTCTATGGGCAGTAGGAATGGGAGCTATCTGGGACATGCTAGTGTCTGCTGTACTAAACTCCTCAACTTTCACTTTTAGCACAAGCAGCCTATTTCACAGCCTACCTTATCAGGGAACTAGGCTTACATCATCATGTGTGGGGTTTTGTTTTTGGTGTGGGCTGATTGGACCAGAAATGGAAACCTGACCCAAGATTGATCTCTACTGGGCTGGCAGCAAGGGCTTTGCCTAAGAGTGGTCCTGTCAATCAGCCAGGCAATGAAGACAATGGTCTTTGGAATTTGGACTAAAGAATGTCAAGAGGCTTAGTCAGTTGGTAGTTAGAGAGCAGAGACACTATGAGTGATAAAGTGACTCACAAGAAAGAGAAATGGTGAGAGTAGCAAGGTCCCCAGAGAAACCTTAGTTTCTGATGATTTTCAACTTCCAAACTCCTCCTTTTACTTTTTTTTTAAAGATTTTATTTATTGAAAGGAAGTTGGATCTCAGACCAATAAGGTGGACCAGAAGGAAGAAACAAGAATTCAAAAAAATGAGGAGGGACTCAGGAACCTCAGAGACATTTGTAAACAATCCAACATCCGGATCATAGGGCTGCCAGAAGGACAAGAACTTCACCAAGGAATTGAACATATTTTTGAACAGATAATGAAGGAGAACTTCCCAGACCTGGCAAAAGAAATAGGCTTCCTGGAAATCCAAGAAGCTCAGAGAACCCCAAAGAAGTGGGACCCAAAGAGGAACACACCAAGGCACATCATAATTACATTACCCAAGGTCAAGGATAAGGAAAGAATCTTACAAGCAGCAAGAGAAAAGGAGACAGTTACCTACAAAGGAATCTCCATAAGACTGTCAGCGGATTTCTCAAAGGAGACCTTCCAAGCAAGAAGGGGCTGGAGAGAGAGATTGCAAATCATAAAAAGCAAGGGCCTACAACCAAGAATAATCTATCCAGCAAAACTTTCATTTAGAATGAAAGGGCAGATAAAGTGCTTCTCAGATAAGGTCAAGTTCAAGAAGTACATCATCATGCAGCCTCTATTATATGAAATGTTAAAAGGTTTTGTATGAGGACTCAGGAATGAAGGCACGGAGGCCAGATCAGCTACCGGGGAATTCAGATCAGTCACAGCCAAGACGCTTGTGAGGTAAGCAAGCAAAATACAACCATAGAAACAAAATAGAACCAGAGACATTGAAGCTTAGAACATTCTGGCAGTAACCAGAGAGGAGAGGGAAGGGGAGAAGGGGGACAAGGGTATTCAGGAACTGCTGTAAAGGACACATGGACAAAACCTAGGGGGAGGGGGAAGCAAGGGAGGG
>PVJI01017302.1:0-11147 GCA_004026765.1 Micronycteris hirsuta
CGGTGGCAGAGAGGACCAGGTGAAAGCAATATTCAGAGATCAGCAAGCCGAAATCTTTTAAGATACACCTTTGCCGAATTAATTCCCATCACACAGACATGATCCACACTTGCTCACACAGGAGTCACACGGAGCTGTGCTCAAAACGTGTATATTCTCAGGACTGTGTTTACACACGTGTGGAGATTACTGCTACAATGTGTAGCTAGCGAGACTTAATCAGGAAAAGGAATAATGTATATTAAGTACAGATTTGGTCAGAATACAGTGGATTATGCCACCATAACAAGCCCCAAATCTCAGTGACTTAATTAATATAAGAGAAATGTATCTCTGGTTCTTGCTATTGGTCCAACTTAGCTTGGTGTGTGTCTCCACTCACTGAAATTACTCAGAGACACATGGCAACTGAGGCATCCTCGAAGTGTGCTTCCAGCATCTGCAGAGCATTGGAAAAGGGACATGGCAGCTCACACACTGATTCCTAAAACTTCATTCGGAGTGAAACAGATAATGTTCATTTCACTGGCCAAAGCAAGTCTTGTGACTACAGTCAGTTTGAAGAGGGCAGGGAACTTTGCCTGGAAGAAGGAAGAGCTGGAAACCCTTGGTGAACAGAACCAATTGTGATCGCAAGCATCTGTCATGGGGCAGGAACTCTGCTAGGCATGTCTCACTGAATTCTAACAGTAATGCAGTTTATAGGTAGAAAACAGGCCTGTTATGGTTGAGTAACTTGAGCATAGTCACATTGGTGAGGAATCCAGGTCTTTGGGTCTGATTCCAAAGGGCGTGCTTTTTTTTTTTTTTTAAACAAAACATGATTCCTATTAAGCAATTCATATCATTTAGGAACTTGAAGGGGCAAAAGGAAGTGAGGACAATTTAATAATCATATTGGTACTTTGGGATCGCTTACATCTTAATAAGGTGCTTTGTTCCTCCTTTGACCTGTGCTCGGATTTGACTGGGAAGTTGTGGAGCCCTGCCTGTGTTCAGGGCCCTGTTCTTGGTCTGTAGAGATGATTATAGTCTAGGGAAAACAGAGATATTCTTTTAAAAAGGGCTTATAGACACTTCAAGAGTCCACTTGTAAATTAATACATGGTGCATCTCTTGAAGTTTGAACAAGGTATTTTATCAAAAATAAAGATTGCTTTTATATGCAAATAGTAAAATCTTGGAGCTTCTTCAGGTTTAAATATATATTGTTCCAAGCAGAGTTTAGAACAATAGTTCTTACATTTTTTTTTGAATCAGGGACTCTCTTGAGAATCTGCTGAGAGCTATTCTCTTACTAGGAAAACATATTTTTACACTTGTAAATTTTTTAGCTTCAGGGGCTTCACATATGCATTTTCCCACTAGAAGCTCATCTATTTGCTTAAGACTCCATGATTTAGCCCTGGCCGGTGGCTTAATTGGTTGGAGTGTTGTTCCATACACCAAAAAGTTTGTGGGTTCAGTCTCCCATCAGGGCACATACCTAGGTTGCGTGTTCAATCCATGGTTGGGGCACATACCAGAGGTAACTGATTGATGTTTCTCTTTCTCTCTCCCCCCCCTCCTGTCTCTAAAATCAATAAACATAACCTCGGTGAGCATTAAGAAAAACAAAACTCTATGATTTAGATAAAATATTTAATTATGAATGTAGAACAGCACCTTTTACATATTAGGTTCTCAATAAATATTATCCAATGAGTGAATGGAAAGGGAAGGAAGGAATATTTGCAATATAGCTCTAACACATGCGTTTCCTTGAGTGGCTGTCACTCAAAATACAGACATTTTGCTTTAGGCATCTAAGTACATTTTGTTGTTGTTCATAGCATGAGAATTGGGCCCAGAGGAGCTGAGAAAAATTGCCTTAAAGCAAAATCTCAATGAATTGAGAAAACACGCCAGAGTGGCAGTTTTACAGATTATTTTATAAATTAGATTCAAAGGAAGAGACATGGGGCGGGGGGTTACATGAAATTTATTGGCGGTAGGTTTGGGAGGTGGGAGAAAGCTAAGTGGGGGTATCTTGGAGACTGGATAAAGAGTAAAACAGAGGGACACATACTTCTTTTCCATTGGCGGGTACAGGGCAGCTGACAATGAGCATTTGCAGTGTAGAGATGATGTGCGGGGAACACTGTAACAATGGGAGGTTCTGCGGTCTCCTACTCCGGTGGGAGCTCGTGCCCCGAGTGGGCTGGAAAAGGGGAATTACTCTGTCATTCCAAGGGTATGTTATCTTACATGCAAAACAATAGACAGGTTCAGTTAAGATCAAGCTTGACCTTCATGAAGGAACCTACTGGCCTAGGACATGACTCCCTGCCATGGCTTTTAGTTGGGAATTTGTATGTTCAGATCATCCTTTGTGGTTACTTTTGTGATGGGGCAATGCATTGAGTGCATGGTTTGATGACTGTTTCAGCCAGACGTCCTGACTGACCATTCTGGTTATTGGAGAAGCTATAATCTAGAGTGTTCACACTGAATATGGCCCAGCCCCCTTTCCTTTGGCTTAGCAATAATGCGTATTTGCTGAGCGCTACTTTGGATGGGCTCCTGGGTCAGGCAATATCACATGTATTTGTTCCTCGTGGCAACTGTGGGACTTAATCAGAAACATTAATCAGAATCATTACTGTTTAACCAGTGGTGAAACTAAGGCTCAGAATGATTCAGTTACCTGCCTCGGGCCACAGAGGAACAGTTGAAACTCAGTCCTTTAGAATGTAAGAAAGCTTAAATTCTAACACAGCATTGTGACATGATTCTTTAAGGAAAAAAGAACAAAATCATTCTAAGAGTCATAGTTACTCTAAAGGGTTTTTTGTTTTGCTTTGTGTTTCTTGTTCTTTCTCTATAAAAGTGTGTTCACATGGAACAAAGTGTCCTGGATGAAGATGCAAGTGATGAAGACTTTACTGCTAGTTCTGCCCCTAACTGCCTACCTCTGTGGCCTTGGAGAGGCTGTTGGACATTTCTGGACCTCTGTTTCCTGTGACACCTCTCTGAGGTGGTTTTGTCCGTCTTTCCAGCTATCATAAGCTATGTTGCTTGTTCTCATATAAATTATGTTAATGAGACTAAACTTTCTGAAATAAACTCTGTGGATTGAAAGGTAAATCAAGTATCACATGAAAATAAACAGAAGATGTTATCAGCATTTTCAAAGCAATAGGGTTTCAGCAGTAATGTCATTATATGTTTGCCATTCAGTATGAAAAATGCTCTCTCTCTCTCTCATGCACCCCACATAGTGTATTATCAGGCTTACAGCTCTTTTCTTTCCAAGGCTCTTTTTGAGTCATTTTAATAACCTGAATCTTTAAAAGTACCCCAGAATATGACATAATACTTGAATTTGGTATTGGATTTTCGTATTCAGAAGATATATTTCTTACAATAATGCAGTTAGTCATTCAAAAGGAAGAAAGTTCTGTTAAGCATTCATATTCATAGGTTATTGTCATTGTAATTCAGGGCGCTGTTTAATGTTTTAATTTAGGTGGCTTTGCAGGTGAGTGGGTGGGGGATGTGGTAAAAGGGAACAGAAAGAGATCACCCTAAATTTCATCTGAGGGTGAAAATGTCCTTTGTCACCTTCTATGCTCTGGTGCGACAGGCAATTACACAAGTAGGCTGGACTGGGTGGAGGAGAACTTTTTATTTTTTTTATTTGAGTGTTTCAGTTTTTTCCTTTCCATAGTCTGGTGGTGTGTTCCCAGGTACACAGTGCTCCTTCAATGAGAAGCTGGTGCTGTGCCTTGGTGCCACCTCTACCACTGTTCCACTCGGGTCCGTTGGCTTTGATGATTGATAATCTGTTCTGAAAGGGCACTGTTTGAGTTTGTGATTTTTTTTCTCATGGCTTTTTTGTTTAATCCTCACCCGTTTCCATTTTTTTCATTTCATTGGTTCTAGGGAGGGAGGAAGGGAGAGAGGAAGGGAGGGAGAGAAACACTGATGTAAGAGAGAAGCACCGCTTCTCGCATACACGCCCAGATTAGAAATCGTATGCGCCTGGCCCAGAGATTGAACCCTCAACCTAGGTATGTGCCCTGACCAGGAATCGAACCTGTGACCTTTCAGTCTGAAGGAAGACTATCCAACTAACTGAGCCACACTGGCCAGGGCTATCATGACTTTTGATAAAAAAATAGCCTGCCTTTTCTCCCCAGCCCCCCTGGCCTCCCTAATGCTTAGATGTTGCAATATTTCACCGAGTCATTTCCCCATTAGTTGATGTTTTGATGTCTTCAGTACCCATTAATGACTCCCAATCCCTCCGGTCTTCTTTGCTAATGCCCTGGCCTTTGGTTTAGGTCAGACTCTCTTGCCTGATGCACATCCAATGACCAGTGAACTTGGGCTGCAGGTGACATTTATGGAGCCTTCACTCCATAGAGTGAAGACCCTTTGCTTGCATTTATCTCATTTTATTCATTAGAAACCCCTCCAGGATTGGCAATGCAGGAGTACTTATTATTATAACTCCCTTTTAGAGAAGAATTGAAGCTCAGAAAGGAACATAGGTTGCCAAACATCGCACAGCCAGTGTTGTACGTAGCAGAGCTGGAATTTCCCTCCAAATCTCTGATTGCAAAGGGTCTGAGATAGAGCAGTGGTTCTCAAACATCGAGGGCGTCAGAATTTCCTGGAGGGGTTGCTAAAAGCTTCCTGGGCCCTAGCTCTGGTTTCTGAATCAGCAGCTCTGGGGAGGAGACCTAAAGATACGCATTTCTAGCTGATCCAAGGACCACACTGAGAACCATTGGTGTGGTGTACAGAAATGGGTTTCTAGAGTCAGTCTGCCTGGCTTCAAACACTGGCTCCATTCCTAAGAGCAAGAACCAGAGAAAATCACTTGGTCTCTGAGTTACTTGTTGCTCATCTATACCTGCTTCATAGAGTTGCAGTGCAGATTACATGAGACAAAGCATTTCAAATGCCTGGAATCTAAAAATAACTCTATAAAGTGATTCCTATTGTTAATCGTTCTTACTAAATTACACTGCCAGTACTCTGCTAGTCTTTCTCATGCTCGGAGACATCATCTATTCTATTCTTGAAGTCCCATTATTTGCTTATCACACCCACATTGTTTTCTATCATACTCTATCATACTTTCCCTCCTTCTTCACCAACTACTGCCCTAACTCACATCTTTCTTCTTCTAGCCCAAAGTGCAGTGTTTAGAAGCTTTCACATCCACACGGGTAGATAAAACATCTAACCCTCTAGCTTTGCAATTTCTCTTCCTCAACTTTATCTGTAATTATTCTCTGCCTCATCTGCCTTCTGGCGCAGGAGATGCAGTATAATCATTGACTTCAGCACTCACCTAGAATAAGGTCCTTGAGGATGGAAGCTGTGCTCAATAAATCTTGGACCCTCTCTCTGCAATGCCTCCCCCAGAACCAATATCTGGTGAGTGAATGAGTAAGCGAGGGAGTCGGAAGGCTGGTGGCCTGAAAGAGCTTTGACACTTGGGAGGAATATTTCCCCATATGGGTGTTGATGCCTCAGTGAGAAGTTTGAATCAGAATTTGCAAATTTGAAATGCCTGCCTTTTCTGTTACACCTACACATTCCCCAGGTCAAATGACTTCCTATTCAGCACTGTGATAACCATGCTGATAATGAAAGGCTCCGTGCATGCTCTTATTTAGCTAATTTTACAATAAGGGTCTCCTTTCCTGTGTACCTGATGCTGAGTGCAATGCAGACCATACTAGTGTACACCATGGGGACTCTTTCCAAATCCCCATGACAATTCCAGAAGCCATTATATTTGTCCCACCATCAGGCCGACAGGCTTGAAGACATTATTATGCTTCGGAAAATGGTTGTGTAATGAAGAACATAACAAGGTTAAAGCTTTGGGATAGAGCCTACTAGTCTTTTATTCTTTCTCCCTCCTGCCCTTTTCTGGTCCTCCTCTTTCTCACCCTCTCCCCGCCCGCTCTCTATCTCAACACTTTCAAACAAAATTAAGTAGTAATAGAATATATAGCCTTTTCTCACCTGCCGACCCAAAGTATCTTCTCCTAACCTCTAAATATTTTCAAAGAATATAACTTTTATTGGCTACATGGTATTCAATTGGTTGAATATAACACATTTTTTAAAACAATTTCATTTTTTGGGATATTTATATTCCTCCCCCCAAATCATTGGAATTATAATAAATTCTGTATTGTACTTCCATCCCTATACATAAATTTTGTGTACATTTATGATGATTTCAGTAGAAACACTACATAAAAGTGGAGTTTTCTGGATCATAGGGCATGAGCATGTTTGCCATTCCGTAAGTTTCAAACATTTTTTCACACCAACCATTTTAATACTTAAGATTTGATTGACTGATAGAGACGATGGAAACCTCAGTGAGCCAATGCCTGTGAACTAAATAGACGCGGTAGTTAAAAATATCATGCCATTAGCCCTGGCTGGTGTAGCTCAGTGGATTGAGTGCGGGCTGGGAACCAGAGGGTCCCGGTTCGATTCCCGGTCAGGGCACATGCCTGGGTTGCGGGCCGGGTCCCCAGTGAGGGCCATGTGAGAGGCAACCATACATTGCTCTTTCTCTCCCTCTCTGTCTCCCTCCCTTCTCCTCTCTCTAAAAATAAAACAAATAAAATCTTTAAAAAAATATATCATGCCATCAATCCTGCATCTCTCCAATATAAGAAATACATCAGGCTAATAAACCTTGAGCACAGGTTTTATCAAACCTCAGTGAACTGGTCATCCCTGTCTCATGAATATTTCAGAGACCACAGAAAGAAAAAAACCTACCACACTCATTTTATAAACAAGAATTCCTTTGATACTCAAACCAGTTGCTGACAGTAACAGAAAAGGATACTGTAGACTAATCTTACTTAGAATCATAAATAAATAATTCCTAAATAAAATAGTAGTATATAAAATCCAGTATTTGAATTAATACATTTATTAATTTACTTTTATTGAATTTATTGGTATGTCACTTGTTAATAAAATTTAAAGGGTTCAGATAAAGTTATAGAGGTTTCAGGTTTCATCACAAATAAAAATAATTTATCTTGAGGATGAAGGATCGATCGATTTCCATCTATGGATCAATATGTAGCACCATATTCATATCTGAAAGAGATCAAAAGAGAAAAATGTTCTTGTTGTCTCAGTAAACATGGTAGGTTTTATCCTAAGGACCCTGGTCTGGACTTACTGGAAGGCAGAGAGAAGGACAGAGCTCAGCAGCGAGAGGGAGAAAAGTAGGTGCAGGGCAGGCAAGGGAAGATGGAGGCTGTTGTGCTACTGTCCTCGCTGCAACTTCTGAATACGTTGCAAAGGCATTCAGTCGTGATTTTGCAGCTCATGGGAACTTCTCCAGGAGGTTTGCGAGAGGAGACCACCATGAAGCAGTTTAGAGGGGGACGAAAGGAGGGAAAATCGATCAGATCGGTGCCCTCCTAACCTTTGTTTCCCTTTGCTCAGGGTTCATCCCGCAGGGACGTCATACACAGCTGACAGCATGGCGGCTGCGAAAGAAACCCGATCCTAAGCCCCACTGTGTGGCATTTCATCCCACTCCAGAAGCCCCGGGGAGCTTGGAAGCAGGTTGGAGGACCAGCCAAGGGAGAAAAGGAGGCAGCTGAGGGACACATGGGGCCCACACACACGTGGAAGAAAACAAAGCCTGATACATGCAGATCAATTCCGACAAAGCATTGGTCAGGATGTAACATAAGCAATTTAATTTAGAAAAAACATTGGATAAGATATAACACTTAGGATAAAAAATGCATAAAACAAAAAACCTCTTAGCTGAAAAAAGTGAAATTACATCACATGATTCAAAGTATCTATCCAAAGCTATGGCAAAATTTTAAGATTGGGTTGATATTCAAGAGAATTTGAAACTTCGTATGAACTTGATCAGTTCTATGGGATATTGCACTGGGATGTTATTCAACCATAAAAGAAGGAAATCCTGCCACTAGAATAAGGTGTAGGCACAAAAAGAAAACATATAAATCAGTGGAATAGAATTGAGAGTCCAGATACAAACCCATAAATCTGCAGCCAATTGATTTTTTTACAAGGGTGCCAAGACCTTTCAACAGGGGAAAGAATAGTTTCTTCAACAAATGGTACTGGGACAAGTAAGTATCAATATACCAAAAAAAATGAAGTTGGACTCCTACCTTACAACATACGAGGGGTACAAAGTACCTGCCCCCAAGAAAGGGAATTATCTTCTGGAGAGTGGGCCCTTCATAGTACAGGCTTCCCCCACTAGGTGAGTGTTCTAGGAACACATCTGTATCAGTGTACCAGCTGGCGTTGTTGTGAGAGGCTGAGTTTGGCTTCAGTGAAATTTTTTTAAAGACTCAGTGTATTCACCCATTTCATGATGGGTGATTAACAAGTACACCTGCCCACACCACACTGAGTGATCAGCAGTTTTTGACCAAAAATGGCATGACCCCGTGTCCTATCCTCCTTATTCACCCAATCTTGCCCAGAGTGACTTTTATTTTTTGTTTCTCTGGATGAAAGAAGTCCTCAAAGGTAAACTTTTTGCCAATGTGGAAGGGGTGAAACAAAAAACGGCAGAAGCACTACAAGGCATCAGAATCAATGAGTTTAAAAACTGTTTTGAACAGTGGGAAAAAAAAGTCTCGATAGTTATATTGCATAAAATAAAGAATACTTTGAAGGTGACTGAAATTTAAACATATAAGAGTAAATACACAATTTTGTATAAATAAATTTCATTTTTGGGGGTCTCCCCTTGTATGCAAATTAACTCAATGGATCAAAGACCTAATTACAAGTGCTAAAACCATATACCTCTTAGGAATTGTTTTGGAACTAGATAGAGGTGATGGTTTTACAACAATGTGAAGATAAGAAATGAGAGTGAATTTTCTTTAAAATGTTAAATTCTATGCAATGTGAATTGAACCCCAAGAAATTTTAAAAATATTATGACCAACCACCGGAGCTCTAAGTAGATCTGCAATGGGTATGGACTGTGTCTATCTAAAAACAGCAAAAGCAGCGCAGGTGTGCGAGCTGCTGGCCTCTGCGTCAGCAGCGGCCTGTGAACTTTTACGAGCACTGCTCGTTAGTCATCCCCTTGCCGCCCTCGCGGAGCCCTCTCAGCACCTGAGCTCCCCGTGTGTCAGTGTTGGTCCTCCACGAAGGAGATGCCAAGATGGAATCAGACATGAAAGACGTTTATTTGAGGGAAATAACTGCAAAGAATAAACAGGGAGAGAACAACTTAGGTAGGAAGGACTTTCAGATTGAGTACAAGTCTGAGGACTGGGAAAGGACAGCAAGAAAAGCTTCAGACTTTGGTGCAGCTCTCAGAAAATCTCAGCTGGGTAATATGGATCCCCAGAGCACAGCTTCCCCATCAGAGAGTCTGCTTTGGGCTAGAATGACCCATCTTCCCCTCCCCTCCCCTCCCCTCCCCTCTCTCTTTTTGGAACCATTCTCAATCATTGGCTGGGAGCAGTCCTGTGAGGGTGTGGCCTCAGTGATGGATGCTGCTGTGGATTCCAAGGATTGGCAGCTAGAGGATGTCCAGCGACCCTCCTTGCTGCAGGTTCTCTTGAAAGAAGATCTGAGCAGTACACCTCCTTGGTCACCACAGTGTGATACTGGACAAATCCCATAATCTTTCTGAGCTTCATTTGCAAAGTGAACTTAGTGTCATCTCCATCACAGGTTTTAGGAAGACCAAGATAACATAAGTAAAAGTACTTAGCATTGTATCTGGAAAGGATATAAGTGACTGACTTATACTTTTTCCCATCATCCATGTGAGTAAACTGTGGCTCAGAGAGAGAAAGTGAGTAGTTTTTCTCAAAGGCTTCATGATTTGCGGCAAATGCAATAGTAAAACCCAGCCTGACCTCGTAACCTACACGTATTCCATTTGAGCACAGAGTTGTCTAAGAGTTTATTCCCAGTGTGGAACTAGGGGCTGTATGGACACTCTGTATTCTATAAGCCGTCTGTGGCGAAACATCTGCCAGCCCTGGGGTGGGCACATACTCAGCTTTTACTTCATTTCCTTGTGTCTTACTTTCCATTGGCCATCACAGACAACTACCAAGCACCTTCTTTTCTCATCATTAGATGTACATTGGAATTTGGAGCTTTTGGAAGGAGGATAATATTTCTAGCACTGAAATATTAATCTTTGATAAACACTATCATAGGAGGAAAAAAATTAAGATGTAAGCAGGGCAGGGGAGAGTAAGTCGGGGGGAAATTGGGACAACTGTAATTGAACAACAATTTAAAAAAAGATGTCAATAGGTTTCATTTAGGTTTCACCGCTTCTACCACACAACCGCACCAAGTTGACACAGCCAGACTAGAAACGCTCCCTTTCTCCCACATCATCTGTAGAGAGATGGATGGAGAACAGCTGCTCCCTGTCTGGGGTTTTGGGGTCATGGGACGCAGCTCGCTGGGGACAAGTTGAGCTCTGGCCCTTTCGTTTCCCTGCTGCTGCCACTGTTGTGGAAAGTGAAATTTTAACAATGCTGATAGCCAGGAACAACCTGCGGTCAGGGGTCAAGGAAGAGGCACATGACACCCGGCGGTCTCTCAGCCATTTGTCTCACTTCTTATGCCTCTTTGGATGTTGCTCAGGAACCATCCCTCCTTCCCTCAAGTTGCCCACCTCCTGAGGTCAGTTGTCAGCTTCCGCTGCTGAAGGGATGGCACCAGATGGTCTCCTCTGGGCTTTCCCTGTGCAGATTGTTTTCTGGGGATAAACATTTGCTGCCTGGTTAACCTTATCATAAGTAAATCTAGTGTTAGACCTGGGAATCAGTTTGATAAACATTTTTAATGTTGACCATGGCTAGGTGCTAGAAATTTTGAGCTGAAAAGGTAGTTTCTGTCTTCAAAGAGACATATATGCAAATCAGTTCCAATAATCCCTTGTAATAAATATGGTGTTGGAGTTACCATATTTTTCAGACTATAAGATGCACCCCCCAAAATTTGGGAGGGAAATGGGGGTGCGTCTTAGTCCAAATGTAGCTTACCTGGCTTGCTGTGGGAGCGGGGTGGTGGCAGTGGAGTGGGATCACAGGAGGCAGGAACAGGTAAAATATTTTATCACA